>JASKGM010018989.1:0-31095 GCA_034509205.1 Ceratonia siliqua
TATTGTTTAACCCATACTTCAACCCAATACCATTAGCCCAAACTATGTAGCAGCCCATGACCCGATTCACTTAACTTCCCTTTTGATCCAATTGGACCCCTTAATTGCAACTTCTCTGGCTACCTTGGCCGTGGATGTTTTGGGTGTCCAGATTCTGCAAGTGCTTCCTCATCTCTTCACCATTCACGAACACCCGAGGTTTCCTCATCAGATTCATCCACGTTTGCGATTTTCGGGAAGCTCCTCAGTTCTTCGTTGATAATCCAACTCACCGTGCACCTAGGGTTGCGTTGATCTCACGAAATCTTCTCCATCAGCCATTGAATGCGTTGGATGATGTTCCAGAGGGGGATCCTCATCCAGAGCTGAATTTGGAGAGTTTCAGAGGATAAGGGAGGGATTTTTTGGGTGAAGTGTGCATTCAGGTTCAGCTATAAATACTGGCAGAAGCTAAACAAAATGGGGATTCAGAGAGAGGAGAAAAAGGAAATAGAGGAGAAACTAGAAGTTCAAACCAAGAAATCAAAGAACCAAGGTTAGGGTTAGCTTCGTTATTTAATATTTTCTATGTAATTGTCATTAGGATACCATCAATCTTGGCTAAATTTCTTGATTCCAAGTTGTTAGTATTTAGCATCTGTTCCGAAATAGGAAAATTGAGTTAGATACTAAAGCAAATTAGGATGTTGTATATTGAGTCGCGAATGTATTGATATTTATATGTTTAGAAGATAATCTGCTGTGTGGTAACTCAATTATATTTGGGACTTTGGTGAGGCAATATTTTCTGCTTTCAGACATTTCTTATTCATTAGAATTGGCTTGGGAGTGAATATGTCTTGGGGTTGTGTTACGTTTATTGTTAAACATGTTCAGTTAGTTCATCGTTTAGCTAAATTAGGAAGTAATTTCTGTTTGGTTAAATAGTTTGTTAATGAAGACCATTTGTAATCTGAAGTGTTAGAGGTCAGAATAATTGTCTCATTGAGGTTGGATGGTTATGTACTGTTGTGCTTTCTGTGTTTTACTCCCAGAGGTAAAATCAGCTTGTGTTGGTTTAGTTTGCTTTAGTTAATTTTAATTTAGTCTTACTGATGATGATGGCTGGTGTTCCTATTTGTGGATACCAATTCAAGGTCATTCATGTTTGGTTTTGAATTGTATTTACAATTCAACTGTTTGTTTCACTTTAAAGTATTTAATGGATTTTAGTTTAGTTTAATTTGGGGTTACCAATTGTTGCCTTGGCTGTTTTAGGAGTTTTGGAATTAGTTATAGATAGTGATTTTAATATTCTGGGAGTCTAAAGCATAATATTATGTTAAGATTGCTTCAGATTGAGTTAATCTTGGTTAAGATAGATTATGTTATGGTTAATTATGGTAATATGTCATATGTGCCCATGGAAAGAGTTATCCTTAGTTCACTTTTGGTGGAATTAGTCTTGAAGTAACATATGCATTATGGTTTGTATGGAATCAGTTATGAGGTACTAGGAATGGCATTCCTGTTTGATGAAAATGATCAATGGTTATCTTACGCTGGCTGTGCACGAAGGTAATCCTGAATTAACATGAGTGGTTCTATTTGAATTCAATTCAGAATTAATATAAGTAGCCTAGCTAGAAATGGACTCTGCATTATCACGTTTATTCTTAAAAGGTAACTCATGGTAACATGTTTAATTTGCTCTGGTAGAGTTGATTTCAATAATGCATTAAGATCTTCTTTAAGGAGGTTAACTTTTGTCCTCTTGTCAGAGTTACTTTAATAATATTATTCCTAACATGCTGGGTCACTTAAGGTTAGTTCTAACCTGTTGTAGTGTCCTATGAGGAGGTTAATATTGTTTTGGGGATGATAGTTTTGCCATTTTACCAAGCTAATTCTGATGATATTGCTGTTAGTATGTCTGTTTGCTTGAGAAGGGTTCTAGTGTGTTCTAGTTTGATTTGAAGAAGTTAATTTTGTCACTCAGTAACTTTGTTTTGAAAGGATAATTATGTTGTTATGTGATGTGCTGTTATGTGATGTTTGCTGATAGCATATTTGGTTGATTTTGGTAAAATGGATTCTGAATTATCCTACTGAACTATGTTTTTAGGAAATTCATCTTAAGTTATCATGTACAGCGCTAAATTTGCCTAGCAGTGTCAATTCGGGCAGCATAATTCAACTTGCAAAAAAAAAAAACTTTAATTATGAATTATCCTCTAGTACAAAGTGTTCCATATCCAAATTGGGAAGGCATTCGGAAAAAGAGTGTACAAAAGATAATAGAGAAAAATCAATTAAAATTTTGAAAGGGATGCAATGTCCCAAAATCCATTTTAATAAAATCGTAAGGTTCGGACTTTTGAATTATAGGAGAAGTCAGAGTATGAGCTTTATATTAGAAAATCACAAGTTAGGCCCCAATGGCCTCGCAAATACTTAAAAATTGTGCTTCCATTTACTCCATACGTTTAGGAAAAAAACTTTGGTATAACATTTTAATAAATTACATTCTTACCTTAACTTTTATAAATTACATTTTTGGGTCCCTTATATTTCAAGAATTACGTTTTGGACCCTAAAATGCCATAAATTATGTTTTGACCCCATCATTTTTGAAATTACATTTTAGCCCCTAAATTTTAGAAATCACATTTTCAACCTTATATTTTTTAGAGGTATACTTTGATATCCAAATTTATGAAAAAAGTCAATCTAAGAACTAAACCATCGTCTTCGTTGCTAGCGGCAAGACCAAGGGTCACCATTTCCTATTAACATTATATAGAGAATTGTTCTCCTATAATGGTTAGGCTATATGTGAAAAAAATTTTTCCCTATAGACCTAATTTTTCATAAATAATATGTGAAAAATTATTTTCTCATATTGTCCTGAGCCTTATATGAAGATTAATCCTTCTATATTATCTCATTTCATCCCTAGGCTTTGGGTAGAGGTTCATCTTCTCACACTGTCCTAACCACTTAAAGATTTTGGGTGGAGATTTATTCTCCCATAGTATCTTACCATACTAAAAAAAAAACCATCTGCCTTACAGTTAAAATACTATCCGCCCTAGGTGCATTTCCAAACTACTATCGAACTACGTGGACCTTAATCCCCTTGGGGTACGTAGGCTCTTACACAGTAAGTCAGGTCTGATTTTTTATCTTTCATCCATTTTCTTTATCGCAATAATAAAAGGGGTAATTAAAATAAATTAAAATATAATAAAATTAAAGCACAGACAATTAAGGGTAACCATCCTTAGGGATGGAAGCTATGAGGTGCCTAACACCTTCCTCACATGTAATTCGACTCCCGAACCTTTCCTCTGGTTTCGAAGGCCAGTTTTTTTGGTTGTTTTAGAGGATTCCAATTATCCTCCTAATTAATTGGTGGCAACTCCGTTTTTATAAAATCTTTGTGTTTTGGCCATCCGTCACGTTGTGACAGCCAGTACTGTCACCTTGTTGGTAAACTCATAGCCCAATATCACATATGCCATTCATGCTCTTAGTCAATGTATGCAACACCCACGCCAAGGTCACCTTGCTGCAACAATGAATATCCTGCTTTACTTAAAGTCAGCTCCCAGGCAAGGTCTTCTTTTCCCGTCCACCAATGACTTCCAACTAAAAGCCTTTTATGACTCTAATTGGGCTAGTTTCCCTGTAACCCACTGATCAACCTCTGGCTATTACATGACACTTGGCACAACACCCATTTCCTGGAAAATCAAGAAACAAACAACCATCTCTTGCTCTTCAGCAGAGGCTGAATATCGCTCTATGGCTGCTGCCGCTAGTGAGCTTACATGATTACATTCCTTGCTCTCTGAACTTCAAGTTCCTCATACTCAGTAAATGCATCTTTATTGTGATAACTGAGCTGCCATCCACATTGTCTCCAATCCAGTGTTCCACGATTGTACTAAGCACATCGAAATCGATTGCCATTTCATTCATGATAAACTCTCCCAAAATGTCATTACAGCCATCACATTGCCTCTTGACAGCAACCAGCTGACTTGTTCACCAACGCCCTTGGATCTTATCAATTTCATGTTCTTCTCCACAAGTTGGGCATTTGTAATCTTCATGCTCCAACTTGAGGGGGAGTCTTAGCAGTTAAAAGTGAATGCTATCAATTCATGCAACATCATAGGCAGAGCAATCTGAAATTGAATATCGCCAGCTATATCATAGGCACTCCCTTTGTATTCGTTTCCTTTTCTTCCGCTGTATTTCCTTATCTTCTACTGTATCATTTCTTGTAATAACCATAGTTATTAGAGCAGATATTTAGGAATTTGTTTAGCTGCAGTTTAGGCTTTCTTTGTAAATATATACGTTGCATATCAATGACACAAACAAAAGTTCCAGTTCCACCATTTTTTTTATAGGATGGTTATTATCATACCAGATATCAAATTGCCTCCAAAATCATATGAATTTCAAAATTTATTAAAAAATTAAAATGTGATTATTAATTTTTTATGAAATGGTTTCAAACTTTTATAGCTTATATAATAATGTACATATAAATTTATCAATAATTGAATTACATTCATAAAAATTTATTTGATAAATTAATTATTTAAACGAAATCATGGTGATATAATGCTGCATAAGATTAAATTGTCACAAGAAAATATATAAATTGAAAATAAGGGAAAGCATGAGCGAGTATCTCTCTGGGCAGATCAAGTCGAACTTAACGAGAAGCAAAAGGAACAAGCCACGTGCAGAGATGGTATTACCGTAATAGAATTACAAGAAACAATAATATTATTAATAAATAATACTCATTTTACGAATAATATTTGTTATAAATCTCACGAACACATTTTATATTACAGATCTATTTGTTTCATCAGAAAATAAAAAAATTTTAGAAAGTTTTTTATTTGAATCTTTTCTCAAAAAAAATTTCCATAATAAATTCTTTTATTGTTTTGTTTCATTAAGAAAATTATGTAAAAAAAATTTCTTTTATTTTGATTACATAAAATAAAATTTGTAGAATGATAGTTGGTGATGCAACAATGACAGCTAATAGTGACGGTAGTTAGAATTTTCATAGAAAGAAAACAAAAAAAAAAAAAAACCTTAATTCCGTACCCAACTCATTGTTAATATTGTTATTGCATGTTGAGCTTAGCACAATAAAAATGCTCAAGGTTTAAGTTCGAGCCTAAACTTGATTAAATGATTGTATTGACAATAACGATGGAGGAAATGGGTAGTAGGCTGATCATAATAAGTTTAGATAAATTTTGGAAAAATTTTGGAAATAGTTTCCTCAGTTATTTTTAAGAAATTGTTTTCTTAAAAGATTGAAGCAAAATTTAAATTGTTAGAAATTTTTCTCTGTCAAAAAAAAATTTTAACAAAATAAACGGAGCCTAGGATAAAAAAAAAGTATTGAAAATCTGAAATAAAGTGAAGGACA
The DNA here is from genome assembly GCA_034509205.1 of Ceratonia siliqua. NCBI lineage: Eukaryota > Viridiplantae > Streptophyta > Magnoliopsida > Fabales > Fabaceae > Ceratonia > Ceratonia siliqua. The sequence continues at coordinate 5,450 of JASKGM010018989.1, forward strand.
AATCCATCCTACCACCATAGTTTGTGACGGTAAGATAGATTTTTTATTTTTTTATTTTTTAATATTAATAAATTATTATTTATGTCATATATCTTTTGAATAATTTTTTAAAATATTTTTATACATTTTATAAATTTTTTTAATAGCATAAAAAAATTTTAAAAAGTTTTCAAAAAATTATATGATTTAGATAATAATTAATTAATATTAAAAAAATTGAGACAAAATATTAAAAAAAAAAACAAGACATTTAGATGCCGTAATTTATGGTACCATAGTAAGCCCTTAAAAGGACATGAGTGATTGAAATAAAGTAATTATAATAGTTTGTGAGATATTTTGTTTTTGTGAGCAGCATTATTCATTAATATCAACACATGCAATACTTAGACTATTTGAATATATTTATTATTTAGCTTTATTTTATTTTGACCAAACTTATATATATATATATTAGACACTACTATGGAGTATTGCTTATAACTCATAAGCACCCCTTCCCCTAGCATCAACTGAGCTATTATTACATTCAAGTAATTATTTTATTATAAATTGAAGTTTTAGTAACATTTGTTAATATAATAATAATTACTCTATAAAAAAGTTAGTTTTAGATATGAATATTACATTATAAATTAATTATTAATAGAATAATATTTTTTGCATGGGATAAATAACAACTTTTAAGTGTGATTATTCAAAATGTAAACTTAGAAAAAAAAACAAATAAAAGGTAACACTTGAAATAAGCATGTCGAAATATGAATTCATTTTTTTTTTTTGGTCACTTGTTATTAGGATAAAGGATTTATCAAAATCTATATTTTTTTTATTGATATTTGGAAGTCTTCCCATTATTATTCAATTTTGTGAAATTTTGAAATCACATAAAATATTGTAACTTCGCGGGAAAAAAATATTAGGAAAGAAGAATTGAGAACAAAAATATAAGAAGATCAACCGTCTATCTAATTAAGTAATTGTGGCATTAATTAAAAGTGTAAATAGACAATTTAAATGAAAATTTATCAAGTATTTAGTTTATATTAAAAAAAATTAAATGAAACATATATTTTTTGAAAACCTCAATTAAAATTAGTTATAATGAAGTAAACAATTGAGAGTGCCAATATATAGCCCCACCCCCTTCTTATTCGTCAAGAATGAATCCCAAATATTTTCTGCTAGAAAATAAATAAAATTTCCCATGGAAAAATTATCTTTTGTAGTATCATTTAAAACAAATAACAAAAAGCCAATTAAGTCAAAAATTTTAGGTGAAGTGGTGAAAATTTGAGTTATAAATTATAAAAAATAATAGACTGCAACATAAATTCAAACTTCATTGCAACATTTGTTACAAATCAGCTCAGCTTTATTCAACGCCAAATTAACTCAAAAAAAAAGCTCAAGCTTTGTTTTACAACATGTGGAGTTACATAACTATATATAGCTAACACACTGCTAGGAAATAGAAATAAATAGACAAAATTAAAAAGAGGATGAAGAACTGAGGAGAGAATTATTTTGAACCATTAGGAGCTGATTGTGCTGTGTTGTACCATTGTAGAAATTTAGAAGAGGAAGAAGAAGAAGAGCTTCAGAGGAAGCATGCAGAGTTTCTTGACGTCTTCCTCACTGGCATACTAATCGGGAATGAGAAGAGAAGCGTGGGGATAAACATCTTTGTATGCCTTCCTCAGCGTTACTTCTGCTACTTCAGAATTCAGTCAAAGCTCACATCTTGTTTGACAAAATTCACATCTAAATTCATATTAAGAAGACTCAGTCTACAAAAAATAGATAGATGAAATTAATCTGATATTAGAGATGAGTCCCACTAAAAATGTACTTCTTACCTATCCGTTCATCATTAGTTTGCTCAATACCTATCTTTTATAATTAAACCAGGATCTTTTATAATTAATAATGGCGTTAGAAATAATGGTGTTAGAATAGTTAGCTATGTCATTCTTATAATTTTCAAAGATTCAACTGTTGAAATTAAAGTAATTATCATATTAATGTTGCTTGTCAAATCAACATGGTAATTACTTATATTTGAACATTATGAAGTATTCATAAGATACAAAATAACTTTTGATTAGAACAAAATTTTATGTGTATGATCTTCATTATATGAACTTTTAATCAAATTATGAATTTTGTAAAAAATTATCCTATATAATGTAAGATTGAATTTGATTGACACCAATGTAAATATTGATCACTCCATATATATTAGTGTGTTCTAGATGTGAATAAGAACTTAGGTAGTATGATCTAGTAGTAAGTGACTTAGGAAGTTTACTATCGATCTTATTGAATAAGAACTTACATCTATTGTACAAAAGATAGGTAGAGCATAATCATATTTTAGTGTGTTCGAATAAGATCTTATTGAATATTAATGCTAGCTTGCTCTTGACATAAAGGATAAGGTATATATATATTGTAATGCATATAATCATTAGGTAAAGATGATTTCAGTAGTTTTCAACTGATAATACACATTAGTTTAGTTGAAACATTTACACAAGCAGTGAAAAATCCTAAATAACTTCAAATTAAAAAAAAATAGTTGATATTTCTAGCATAGATTTCTTGAACTTAATTAATAGTTGTTTTCTCAAGTTTTGTGTGTCTATAAAAAGCTGATAAATTGCAAAAAAAAAAACAATTACATCAAAAGTACTAATTAAATACAATCTAATTAATATTCATTAACAATCCATAAATATTAGAGTTGATCATGGGATGGCTCATGGATCTAAATTTTATGAATCGGAAAAATTTTTATAAAATTATAAAGTTTGAAATCCATCCCGTGATTAAGTCAAAATAGATTAAAATAAATAGAGAAGCAAACGTCCTCGAACAGTCATCTTATGGTCAGAAAGCTGAGTGACCACGAAAATAGCAGCAGCAAGAATGGAATCAGAGTTTCACCTTATATCAAACTCTTCTTATTTGTGGAGAGTTTCTAGCACAGCCCTCATAGTGTGATTGTTCAGGCCAAGGAGGGAATAGCATCTAGTGGCTAGATCCTTAGTATGAATGGTTATGGTATCAAACTCCATTTTTCTCTTCACAATTTCCATGATATTACTAACCTCCATTATTTTAGCCCCATCAAGAACATTAAAGATCTCCTTCAACCACAAGCAACCATTATCTATCTCCTTGGGATTTCTCTGTCTCCCACATATCTTCTCCTCATACATCTTCCTGTACAGCTCCTTAGCATAGTTCTTGATTGTCTCATTCAGTAAGCTATCAATCACGTGCTCAATGATCTTAAAAGTGTAAAATTCTTTTTCATAAATCTCATAGTCTTTAACAATCATAATATTCACAAACAAACAACATAACGGAAGCAAATAATCAAGAAAACGTACCAGAATCCATAATAGCATCATTTTCTTGTTCTTTGCACAAAGCCCTAGAAAATTGATTTCTCTCACTTAGCCCTTTATTTCACCATACAACAATGAAAGAGATCAGTACACATATATAGGGTAGAGAGAGAACCATATTTCCTTACAACCCTAAAAGCCCACTTTCTATCAAAGTAGGGCCTAATAAGAAAACACTTCTCTTTGACTCATAAAATTACTGAATAAATTAATATACCTTATTACATAATTCCAATAAATCAATTGTGTCATTAGGGCCATAAATAAAATATTCTTACATTCTTCCACTTTGCCCATATGACAATATTGTGTATTAGAAATAAGGTAAACATAATGTGCACAAAAACAATCCATTCTTATATTTGAACATAACCATCATAATATCAAATAGCCTGCTAGAATGAGTCGACATAGTTCCCTCCATGTATTACAACACTAGCAAACCATTTAATCTTGATCCAAAAGGAGAAGTACACATAATGTCCAACATCTTGTTATCATAAGCCACAGACACAAATGTATGTACATAATGGAAAACAAGATATATATTAGAAACATCGTTAATGAGATCTCAAAAAAATGTCTTGTAAATAAACAAAAATTGATTCACAATCATAAATCAAAAGTTAACACCAGCAATCATTATGTTAACATGTTCCTTAAATGTCTTTGGTGGCAACCCCTTTGTAAGAGGATCAACAACTATGAGCTCAGCATGAATATGCTCTATAGACACTCTTTGTTTTTGAACTTCCTCCTTAATGGCAAAATATTTAAGCTCCATATGCTTAGTACCATTTGAGTATTTGTCATTTTTGGAGAAAAAGACAGTTTCGGTATTATCACAATAAATTTTCAATGGCTTGGCAATAGTGTCAACAATTCCAAGGTCTATGATAAAGTTCCGCAGCCATAATCCATGAATCGTGGCCTTAAAGCAAGCCACAACAATTTCCATAGTGGATCAAGCAGTGATAGTCTGTTTGGCACTTGTCATGATATTGTTCCTCCAACAAACAAGAACAAATATCTAAAAGTTGACTTTCAGCTATCAACACATCAAGCAAAATCTAAGTATCCAATCACCTCCAAATGATTGGACCTCTTAAATGTGAGCATATAGTATTTTGTTCCCTTCAGATATCTCATCACCTTCTTTGCAACTTTCTAATGTTCCATTCCAGGATTGCTTTGGTATCTACCTAACATACCAATGGCAAAACTAATGTCTGTTCTGGTGCAAGTCTGTGCATACATTAGACTACCTAAAGCAGATACATAAGGAATTGTTTCCATCTGCTTACATTCCCATTCATTCTGCTGGCATTGCATGAACTTAAATTTATCCCCTTTCTGAATAGGAGCAACACTAACTGTGTAGTTCTCCATTTTAAATCTCTCTATAACTCTTTCGATATATCCTTTTTGAGACAATCCTAATATAGCACATGATCAATCATGAAATATTTCTATTCCTATCACATAGCTTGTCTCTCCTATATCTTTCATCTTAAAGTTCTTATAGAGAAATTTATTGGTTTCGTGCAACTGACCAAGATCACCATAGACAAGCAAGGTATCGTCAACATACATAACCAAAAAATATAAACTTGCTCCCACTAGCCTTCAAATATATAGACCGATCAACAGTGTTTTCAACAAAGCCGAAGGAAGTAATGGTATTATTGAACTTTAAATACCATTGTTTAGAAGCTTGTTTAAGTCGATATATTGATCTCTTTAATTTGCAAACCATGTTTTCCTTTCCTTTTACTAAGAAACCTTCAGGTTGGTCCATATAGATTTCTTCCTCTAAACTCCCATTCAAAAAAGTTGTTTTCACATCTATCTGATGTAGCTACAAATCAAAATGAGGTATGAGAACCATAATGATTCTGAGTGAGTCCTTCTTGGATACATGAGAGTAGGTTTCTTTGTAATTAATGCCTCATTTCTGAGTGAATCATTTGACCATAAGTCTATCTTTATGTTGTTTGATATTGTCATTAGAGTCGTGCTTGGTTTAAAAATCCACTTACAGCCAACTTCCTTAAAACCTTCAGGCAATTCAATGAGATCCCAACCATTGTTTTGTCCCATTAATTTCAACTCTTCAACCATGGCATTGATTCATTTATTAGGATCTCTACTATCTAAAAAAACAAAAACAATCTATCCTCTCTTTCCCGACATTGCCCAACAAAAAGAGAAAGAAAAATCCTTCAAAAATCATGGATTTTCAATCTTTACTATCCCAGCAGTCGAATGATTTGAGATGTAATGGACTATAAGACGCCACTCCCTTCCCTGCACTAGTAGTGAAGCATTGGGTTGTGTTCTTGAAACCCGTAATTACATTCATGATGACGAAAATCTGATAAAATGAATAGGGAATATCTTTTCCTTCTTATTTTATCATTCTTTTTTATTGGGTTTTTCATTACATTTCATTTATGTTTTATTATAGTCCGAATCAATAATTTCTCAATACATAACATTTCCTTCTTATTGATGTTGTGAGATGAATAGACATCGACCATTTTTTCCTTCATTGTTCTTTCCTAATAAATGTGGTCCATCAATTAAAAGAAACAATAACAATAACAATTATCTCTTTTGTATGCTTTTCTTTATGTTAGGATATGCTAATTACTTCAATTATTGCCTTAGACATCTTTGTTATGTGCTGCCTTATGTTAGGTTCATGATTTAGGTAACCTACTTACGTTATAATGCGAATGACTTGTCAAGGTTTGCTATTGCTTCTGCACTCTGCTCTCAGTTCTCTAGAAGCATTAGTTTCATGTTTTATTTGATGTCTTCTTCAATTGGTATTTTTTTTATCAATTTTTTTTCATTTCTAGGGCATATATCATACAATTTTGTTATTGGAGCTAACTCATATTAATTGGGGGCCAAAGGTAGGGTATAACATTTACCATATGGTATTGTGATATGTAGCCCTTTTTATTTACATATTCTTTCTTCTTCTTTTTTGGTCCTGCTGCTTATATACGCAATATGTGTTTTCCATTCACTTTAATGCAAGCCTAATATTACCTTTGAGTTGTGGCCTATATGATCTTCTCTAGTTGAATAGTGATTTTTTATGGAGTTTTACGTATTTATTGTTTGGAGATATGGCAATTATTTGCGGGATTTTGGGGACATTAGTTGGAGGCTTGATTCTTGATATGATGACTTTAATAATCTATTGAACTTCATTCACATATAATCTAAGACTATAATGCTTTCAAGGTAGATTATGTTGAATTTGATTCACATATAATTTGAAAGGCTTACCAACCCTTCACTTTTCACTAAGAATTTCAATTAGATTTCTTTTTTCCTTCAAAATAGGTTTTCAGTTTCTAGCATTTTTCCTCTTTTACATGAGTATTTGGCATATACTTTGCATAGACCAACACATATGTAACATGCATGTTGAATAAATTTATGGGGCTGAGAACCTTTTAATATTCATCCATTCAGACTATATTCAAAGCTACCATTCTACTTTAAATAGGAAGAAGCTCAGAAGACTCGGAAAGTTTTTGACTTTGCATATACCAAGAAACGTTCCCTTCACTATAGTCAATGTTGTTGGAGATAATGTCCTTTAAACTCCTTTTCATCAATTTTTAGTAAGTTCCATGTACGTCTAGGCTTTAGGCTTCATTGCATAATTATTGTTGGTCGTTACACTTAATAATTACTCTCTTCTTTGGTTTCCTTACATAAATATTGTAGCTTCTTCCAAGATTGAATATTGTGATTGAGTGCTTTTTGTCTAAGAAGCTTGTCTGGATACCTAGTCCTTTTGCTCTATGGGCGAACGACACATTGTTTGCACACATGTAATTTTATGAGTCAACTGAATGGAATTGAAATTTGATGTTTTTGTATGATTTGACATGCTAATTTTACTTGCATAACAACTGCGTTACATTAGTTTTGATTTGGAATACGGTCTTGAATGATGTATTGTTCTTTTATCTTCTCTTATCAATACATGTGCATAAAGACTTAATAATGAGATTTAAGAAGAAAATCTAGTCTTCAAACTTTTGTCTCATTTTCAGTTCTTTGATACATTTTTTCAAGCCCCCTTTACCTAAGATTTAAAAAAATTAAAAGACTCCATATATAGCTAAATTATTTGAAACACTTGCCAGCTTGTGGAAATAAGCCTGTATATCTTTTTTATGGTCCTTCATTTTATTATATATCTCAATCAACACTCAAATCCATTATGATTAGAAAATATATGATTCAACTTGAGATAAATTGGTTATCATGTTATACTTCTGCACCTGTTGCTGTAGCCATAGCCATGATTTGCTCACTTGCTTACTAATTTCTGAATTTTTAGTTCGTGTTATATTAGTCTATAATTGATAAGGATGTTTTGAGTGTTGTGACTCAAGCTAATGCTTGATTTCCCGCACAGGATCACATGCCCTTCCCGTTTTCCTTTTGTTTTTCTCATTTTCTCTCTTCCATTTTCTCGCTCACCCCTCATATACCTCTGGATCCGTCCCTAGGTATAAGAGGGAGCCTTGTTTCCCCATGTTCCGAATGGAAAATTAGGTGGGTCTTGTTGTCTTGTTAACATCCAAGTAAGTACTAAGTACAAGTAATGTTTAGAAATGAATAAGTGCTTCTTCATCTTTTGTACAACAATATGTAAGACATAGGTTCCGTTGTCTATGTTTTTTTTTTCCTGAGGTTATGTATTCATTATCACAAATATTTATGAAAAAAAGGAAGTTAAGCTGATTTAAGTGGAGAACTATTTGCCTATAAGTTATAATCGATATCGATAGGAAGTAATAGACCTAGTCCTCATTTAGCTTCCATTTATCCGTGGATATGAATTTGCTTGTGTAATTGATTTACTTATCTGTAGTTAACACAGTCTTCTATTTAATCTTCTCTCTGTTGTTTACATATATGTGTTTGGTGTTGGCATCACATAATGGATATGGCTAAGAAGGATTACATAGAGGGCCGATGCCCTGCATGTTGAACTCTATATGATAAGGAAATGATTGTTACGATGGCTGCAAACTGTGAAAGGTTATTCTTTTAACATATTTTTGTACTGTGGCCTATATTGATCACATAAGGCACCATAAGTGGTTGTTTAACACTGCTATATCTGCCTCCTTAATTTTTATACCTCAACCAAAACAAAAGAAGTTTCTTCAAGCTCTGTTAACAAACTTTGTTGTGGTTCTGTTTCTGTAAACGTTTAGGAAGCATCATGGGCAAACGCTGAGGCCTGAGGAATTCTAGTTTCTATGACACAACATGAGTGCTCCTTTATTTATATAGTCGTTTGTTTCTTTACTTTTTGTGTTGTCATCTACTATGCTTATTAATTACTTAGCAGATAGGATTCTTCACTGAAAGTAAGTTCTTTTATGAGAAATGACAATTAAATGGTCATGCTTGCTGCTATAAGTCATGCAGATGAAATTAAATTCTTGGTTATGGAGGCCTAATGTAGAGGTAAAATAATTGTGTCAGGGAACAACTCATGTGGATGAAGGTTGTATATTTACACTACAACATGAACTTCTTAACTATCCCAAACATTGGTACTTTGTCCTGCTAATTTGAAAACAGCAAATATAAATTTTGTTCTGTATGTGTCTCTTTTTTTTTTCATCTATGGCTGTGTCAGAACCTATTTCCTAAGAAAAGATATATTGAAGTATACTTTTCTAGGGTATATTATGGTGCATGGTTTTCTAGTAACTAGTTTGTCGAAATTGTTTCTGGCATACTGCTGAAATTAGATCTATTTTGTTTTTTGTCATTTAGTTGACTACAAATATGGACAGGTGAATACAGTGGTCCAGTTAGTATTAGTTCCTGTAGCTCTTCTTCAACCAGAGTTTGGAACCCAAGAAACTCAATCATACATTACTTATCTGATGTAATTAGGCCAGATTTTTGTTTGTCCTTGTAGCAAGTCTTCCCAGATGTTGAACTTGTCCCTTTTTCTAGTGCAGTTGGTTAGTAGCTTCAACGACAATGGCATCAACTGCAGCTTATGGAGCGCAATATGCAAGGAGATAGGCATTTGCACCTAAGTTAACCTAGTTGTGGTTCCATTGGGTTAAGTACATTGGAGCATACCCAAGTTGCGACTTGAGTGGTGTAACGCCCACATGAGATATGGAATGTTAAAGTTTAGGTATTTTCTATCCTACTCACTAGTATCCTAACTTTTCATTTTTTTTATTTTTGATGTTTATAATTTGTATCTTAAGAAATAATTAAAAAGAATCTAAAAAAATCACAAGAGTTTTTTTATTTTATTGTTTAATTTATTTTTGAATAGTTGTGTTATAAAATCTTTTTATTTTTTTATTTTTTAAATTCTTTTAAATTATTTCTTAAGATAAAAAATATAAAAAAATCAAAACTACTCATGACATATTGATGAGTAGAAAGTAAAAGCAAATGAAGGTTTATTGGCATTTGACATAAAGGCATAACTCAAGAAGTGATTTGATAGATGAAATGTGCGTGCAAATCTGTAAAATCGTTGTGCCCGGAAAAAAAATTCTCCTTAATCTTTGGGTTTAAGCTAGTGTCGTAATTACGTTTTTTTCTCTCGATTTTATATTTTTAGGTGCTAAATCACTTATTCTAATTTGGTGTTTGATTTGATGCACATAGTTTTTTTATAAGAAAAAAATGCCCTTCAAATAACACAGCACCAACTTTCTTTCACCAAAACTAATCAATAAGATATATTTATAAAAAAGTTTGGCTATTAACTTTTAATTACCAAGTTATTAGTTTAATTTATCCCCACTTTGTTCTGCCTTCCTTATTAGCTACTGGTTATTATGTAATGAGTAATGTTCTTAAAGTGGAACTCGTAGTTTGAATTTCAAGTTCATACGACTTCCATGAAATTTTACTCTCATTCTAAGGTCAATTGCACAATTTTACTCTCACTCATTATCACCACTCTTAGTTAGCTATATAGATTATTAGAAGCTAACTTAGGCATTCTAATTTAGGTCAATTGCGCAGATATATAGTAATTGGATTTACTTATTTAGGAACAATATCAATTATCAAAATAGATATACTTAAATTTGGGAAACTGTGGGCTGAGACCTCAGATAAAGACAATTTTGAGAATAGTCTTACTCATTTGGTTCAGAATTAATCATATTTCACCAGCAATCATGCCTTTCAATTGAAAGATTTCATGATGCTCATGTGGATTAGTAACACTAAGTATTACCAATCCCAACTATCAACTCTACTAACCCAGTGACACTAAATTACTAAACTGATATTGCAAATTTCAAGTCTTAAATAAGGAGGTGGGTGAGAGACACATTATATATAGTCTAGTTTGGCAATGTACTATTGCTCTCATTTCAGATAGACCAACCCCTTGCCAGTGAGGAAAAAATTGGTGTTTATAGGTTCAATGAAACAAAGAACATTAAGATAACTTCAATTCTGAAGTGTACAAGTTGATATTATTGTAAACAGCAGTTGCTCCACGTTGCTAGTCTAATAATCGTGACTTAGAATGCCGTGACAGAAAATACTGAGGCATACTTCATCTTAGGCTTCAGTTTCAACCATCCCAAGAAAAGGAGTTCACTAGATATAGGTTGATACCAACGAGGATTTTTTCTTTTTTTTTGGGTGGGGAGGAGTGCGAGAACAAACAGTTTCAGTATTCTCTCCTAAAAAAATTGCAATTTTTCTTGTCTTGTCAAGATTATGAAATAAATAACACCATAGTTTGCATCATCTTTTAAAAGGCACATAAACAAAATACTATTATAACAATTTTTTCTATAAATATTTCATTGATGAACCTAACAAGTTCCTTTATTCAGCCACTGCAACTCTCCCAAATAAGATAAGAGAACCATATGCCATAGACCCATCTATAAATTGCCCAATCACAATGAAGTTTCAAAATTATAAACTTGATAATTTTACCAGCTCAGCAGTTGTCTTCTCAGCTAACTTTACAACTGTTCAAAATGATATTATGACCAATTAAAGAGGAAACTGATTCAGAAATCACATACAGACCCCTGTCTTGTAAAAGAAGAAGACATACGTGACTGGAAGTTCTTGTTGAAACTGCCTGTCTCCTTGAAGAGCTGCTCATAATGAGGCTTACAACAGAGAACACATTCCATTAAGGAATAGTTGCTTGACTGAAACATAAAGATCATCAAGGTTGAGTGTGAAGTGTGAACTTAGATACACAAAACATAACCAAAAGTTGTTTAACACTTCTAAACCTAATACTGGTTAGTATCCATAGCATTAGTGGGTGGTAGAGTAGTGTGACCCTAACCTTTATGTTTACAAGTTAGCAGGTCAAAAAATGAAAAAGAAACCAAGATAAAAGTACAATTTTACTTTTCTTTATTCTCTTCCGACCAACATTCTTTTCTTTCGTCTCTTTTTTCCTTCTAATAATTTGAACAAGAACATAATGCAACATGCAGAAGCAAAGAACTAATTAGTTTCTCATATTCATTTCTTCAGGCAAAGAAAGATCTTAAATTAAAGCTCAACAAAATATTGCTTTACAATCAAATATCATAAATAAGTATACTTCACATATAAATATTGATTCCTCTATTTCTCCTCTTTATCCCCTGAATTTTCTGGTCAACCAAAAAGTGACAAAAAAAGAGAGAACAAATATAAGCTAATCTAAGAACACAACAATTTTTCTAGAAATTTGAAACAATTGAAACTATCTAAGATCTTAATCTCCAAAACTGCCTCAATCAACATCCAAATTAACATGATCATGGTAAAACTTCTTCAAAATCGACAATCCATTTAATTTTGAAACCACAAATCAGCATCAGCTTTCCAAAAATCTCCAGAACACAACTAAATCTAGAAAAATCTCAAATATTAAATCACATATAGGCCAATTGAATTAGAAAAGGAGTGAAAGAAAGATGAACTGTCTCCATCCTTGTTGAACAAGCAGAAGGCTTCCATGAACTCAAAGATCTGTTCATCACTGAATTGATCGGCCATTGTTGTTGTTCACTGGGAGAGATAAGTCGCTCGTTCTTGGTGAACCTTTCGTTACGTCGATTCATATATTCACTGGCTAGTACAAAATCATAGACATTTAAGCATATAGTAGTCTCTATTTTCACTATCTAAAGTTGCAGCAAAGCAACTGATATAATGGGTTATCTAGAAGTAGGAAGCTCGTGCTTTATTGGAAGCCATGTCCCACGAAGAGTATTGACCATTGGGAGATGAGAGATGTGAAGGAAGGAAGACAAGCCCTAATTTGCTCGCAGTCACAGACTGAGAGAGATGGAGGTGAGAGAGAGAAAGAGCTACCAAGGCAGAGGAAGATAGAGAGGCAACTTTCTGAAGAGAAAACAACTTTCTGAAGAAAAAAAAAAAGTAGAAGAGGGACTGATTTGCAAACGGGGAAGAAGGAAGGGCTGATCTGCAAATAATAAGTTATTAAAAACAACACTGCAAAATAGGAAGGTTACCTGCACTATGCACACCACCTAGTTATATGGGCGGTAGTGTATTAGCTCCCATATATATATTCCCTTGTCCCTTTCTATTGTAGCATACAAAGTGGAAACAAAAGGCAAATATAAAGATGAGTACTATAAAAACAGCAAGGCAAAGGTAGCAGGACTGTGAATTCTTGAATTTGTAAATAAAAAAGGAAATTGAACATTGCGGCATATTTATGAACAGCAACATGTGATAGAACATAACATTATAATTACAAAAACAGGTGAAAAATATGAGTATTTGAACCGAAGCTCTGATACCACATATAAAATTCCTTTTCAATCCCAGTGTCTTTTACAATCATGATCTTTACAAACAAATAATATAGTGGAAGCAAATAATCAAGAAAACGTACCATAATCCATAATAGCAGCATTTTCTTGTTATTTACACAAAAGCCTAGAAATTGATTTCTCTTACTTAACCTTCTATTTCAGCATACAACAATGATGGAGATCAGTACACATATATAGGGTATATAGAGAACTATATTTCCTTACAACCATAAAAGCCCAGTTTCCATCAAAGTAGCGCCTAATAAGAAAAAATTTCTCTTTGGCCCATAAAATTAATATAATAAATTAATATACCTTATTACATAATTTCAATAAATCATGTCATTTGGACCATAAATAAAATATCCTTACAAAAAGGACGCTCAAGATGTGTTTCTTGAGTCGTAGAAAAGCCAGAACCATCATTAAGGTTAATAGCAACATTGGTGTTAAGGCCTTGCTGATGATTAACTAGGTCCTTGTTTTCGTATCATCGCCTTTGGGGGATTCATTAATAGAATGGGAATCAACCAGGCCACATTCTGAGCAGATTGTTTCTCCTTACGGGTGATCACACTATTGAAGTGAAGTCTCAACAATCATAACAATATTCTTCCGCCATTGATGACAGCTTGGTGCTTGTAGCGTTAGAGAGAAGTTTGAGGCATGGTGGTGGGATTTTGATTGTAGGAGAGTGGGGTTTAATATAAAGGGTTTCTAGGATTTATGTCCTAAAATCTAGGAAGTACAGACACAGACATAGGACATGAGAGATATTACCGAGTCATTCTAATTCATCCCTTCACAATAAAAAACAATCAAGGGATATCACATATTCATTTTAATATATCACTTCCTTAACATATTTACTACATCCAAGCAAAAAGATTAAATCCTAGTTAATCTACTAATTAATGTAATCTTCTTGATTGGCCTTAATAAACTCTTTATCATAACTCTTATCTTCGTCATCAATAAAAATAATATCCTCCAGTTTTGGTTCATCAAGTGACAGGTTAGCAACCTCAAGCATCACATAATCATCAAGTGATCCCCATTGATCACCTACAACATCCCACATCTTACTACTTCCTTGTTTTAATTGTGGCTTTCTTCTATAAATGAGCCAAAGATTGGTGAACAAAGACCAAATCTTCAGCATAATTAGGGAACATCTTGTTCCTACTAACAAAGTAGATAAAAGAATAAGTTCTCTAATTTAATTTCGTTCACAACAAGAGGATGAGCTTACTTATCCAAGTAACCTAAGGCCAAGTTTTTGTAACATTGGAGATTGCACATCATGAACAGGGAAATAATTCTGATACTCTCGTAGCATCATACTCCTCTGTTGGGATTGTGCCACATGGCATTTTTCTTACTTTTTTTGGTGAAAAATACCACGTGGCACAATCCCAAAGAAGAAAGTATGGTAATACGCACGGGAGTACCGATACAATTGCTCCATGAATATACCACCATGATTTTGTATCCATTTTCATTATATCCTTAATAGAATCTATATATGCTAAGCCTTCTATTATTTCTGAAAAATGAGCAAATTCAATATTAACCTTCCTCCTATCATCTCCACCAGGAAAGAACCTCTTTAAGCATTTTACTCTTTCATTAACAACTTGTAAATCCTCACTTCGAGGAACTCTTTTGTCATTCTCCTCCAACCATCATTCACTATAATACCTATGATGTTATATGAAAATCAATTAAAAATACATTTTACAACATAACAGTATAAAACAAGAAACTTTATAAAAAAAATAATTAGTCAGAGACACAATTCACAAGTTATAGTACCTTAGATTTAAGGAATGTGCCAAGTAATGAAGAGGAGTACTACTTTTTGTCCAACGGTCAATCATAACTAAGTACACCGCACAAAAAAAAAGATGATGCTTCACTTACTGCCTTTCTTTCACACCAATATATTGTTGCCCTCAGCTCTTCAATCATTGAATCCCACATTTCAAATACTAAATGAAGGCTAGGATTATCTGTATCACAAATTCTTAGCATGTCATAAATAGACATAGTGGAAGTAAAAATATAATAAACCTTATCCCACCAAAGATCATTTAGAATTATTTGCTTTACATGTTGAGCCTTCCCAACATCATCTTCTTTATGGGAAGACCTTTTTTCACTAATCCCCAATTCTCAAAGCCCTTGCTTTATAAGCTTTAGTCTCTTAGGCATCACCACTATAGAAGCAAAATGCGTTGGAGTAATGACAAGCAATTTCAATGACATAAATTCATTAAACATAGATAACCTCATGGAATGACCCATGATAAAGTTTTTCATAAATAAAGCATCATCAAATATTTGAGTAATCCAAGAGCATTCTTCATAAACAACATTATTCTTTTCTGTGTTCTTGGCTACATAAATATTTTTCAAAGCAAGGTTATGCACAACACACGGTGTCCAAAAAATAATATGATGCTCATTCTAAATGATTAACCCAGTAGCTTTACAAACATGTGCATTATCAATCACCACTTGGACAACATTTGAAATCTCAACCTCATTTATAACTTTTCTCATTAAACTAGCAATGAAGTCTTTATCTTTTATCTTATTTGAACAATCTACAGCCTTTAGAAACATTAGTCCCCCTTCTCTCATAGCCATAAAGTTGATAAAAGGTCTCCTTTATAGATCACTCCATCCATCACTAACAATACCCACTCCTTTTTAAGACCATGTACTTTTTATTGGCTGCAATAAGTTTTCCACATGAGCTCTTTCTTTTTTAAGCTTATAATGCCCATTTGTTTTTTGTAATAAAATTTTCCTAACTAGCTACAGTAACTCGTTATATATTTTACCAATTTCTTGACTTCTCTAGAGTTTGTGTATAGAATGAAAAGTCTGGGGTATAGGTGGCAAATTTGCAGCCACACACCAGTAATTTATAAATAGTTTAAGTGGCATTCAGATTTTCTAAAGAAACTACACGTGAATTATAAGAAATCCAAAGGCAGAAAAAAAAATATCAGAAACTCTGGTGGGCTCTAGAAAATTCCAGCTGATGCGTCTGTCTGCAAAAACAAATTCCAGCCTTCTTTCTCCTTAAAATCCTTCAACCAACTCCTCTTCTTCAAGGCATTCTCGGCCATATGTGTTGCTGTGAAAGAGCAACAGTAGTATGAGCTCCTGTTAGAGACACAAAACAGAGGAAGAAATATCACTAGCTAAGAAAGAGTACATCGTAAGTGAGGCAGCGCAGCAGGAGGTTTGACTGAAAAAAAAATGAATTACCTATAGTGAGTATAAGAGATAAGATAGCAACATACCCTTATTCTCCCAAGCTCAGGCCATAGGTAAGTGTATATTTCTTAATCGTTGATATTATAGGATACAATCTTAATGTGGGGTTACGTCATTTGTGAAACTATGATCTTTTGGACACTTTTTAGTGATGGAGTTGGTTAAAAGAATTGTGGTGGACCATTTTGGTCTAGACATTTATTTATGGTTAATAAAAAATGGCATAACCATGACATATAGGTTACTATAAAAAAAAAAAAAAGAGATGAAATATGAAATGTTTAGTTTCTAGGGTAACAGATTATACTTTTGGAGTTTCTGGATCTATTGCATTGTGTTTTTATTTTATTATAAGTTAGGATAGCTAGAGAAAGTTATAAGGAGAAACAGAGGATCCATGAGCTTGATGATATGGGAAATCTTTGGGTAAGAAATAGACCTTTGATAATATGTTTTAAGTCATGGGGAATTAAACAATGATTAAGGTATTCAAAAATGTTAGTATTGCTTTGTTAATTGATGAACATACTTATTGAGAACTATCAAGTAATAGAGCTTGTGAAAAAAAATATATATATGTTTATGTTAATCATAAGGTGTTCGATAAAATAAACCCTAGAAATTGTTTAACTCTAGCTCTTGATGCAAATGAAGAGAATTTAAGAATGAGTAAGGATTGTTATAAGACAAATAAGCTGAATTCCCAAGGATGTTTGGAAAAAAAGAAAATAGTGAAAGGCACATGGTATTTAGAAGATTAAGGAATATAGCATGGGATTAAGCTTAATCATGTACTACGTATTGTATAAAAATTGTAGTTAAAGTTGGGGTTTTCTTAGCTAATTGGTTATAAGTAAATTAATAAATTTTGTAATTGGATCCTTAATTTACCCATAAGTTATATTTTTTTAGGAATGATCTTTGTGGGCATGCAAGCAAAGTACATAGCCATTATAATAATCCTTGGATTCTTATCCCCTTTGGCGAGGGACAACATTGGTTAGTGGTATACTATCTAGGTTAGCGAGTAAGGTGAGCGGAAATTCTTTATTTTTGGTTACAAGAATTTTCCATATATATATATATATATATATATATATATATATATATATTGATTATTTTGTCGGGAATCAATCCAAATTGTTCTCTAATGATGTTCTCTTGATTTCTAAATTCAGAGTGTATTGTTCTTTTACTATTTTAATAATTGAAAGGTTGAGAAGAAAATGTATTATAAATCCACCTCTTGTATTAACGTTTTCCTTTAAATTCTTGAGCTATATGAAGTGATTTGGCATTTTTTAAATTTGATGGAAATTATGTTCTGTTCCAGTATTTTTCTTTGTCTCAATTAGTATTTCAAGTAATGTGAATTGTGAAATTATAAAGTGGGTTTTTGGTGGATCCTTAGCTACTTCCATAGAAAAACCCTAGGTGCACCTAGTATAAGTGATTGTCCATGGACCATACTCTGACATAGTGTTATCTGTGAGATTACTCCGGATCTATACCTTAGTGATTTGAATGTTGTCTCTTACAGGTAACTTGTTTTAGTACAGTGTCTGATATATGTAAGTGTGAGAGTTTCTCTTGTGAAGAAGCAGTGGATTCATCTTGTTAAATGTATTCACATTTCCATGAATTATGCTTATACGGAGAAAATTTTCTATATTAAAGAGTTTTTATTTATAGTAACCTATGAGTATATATTATTTCTACTTTCAAACTTGTATCCTCGAGTAAAGGTTTTCCATTCACTGAGTCTGTGACTCACCCCTCCCTTATTTTTTCCCAGTTTATTTTGCAGGTATTCCGGGAAGACAAATGGAGTAATAGCCGGGGTCATGGATAGTTGGATTAGATTGCACATGGTCTGGTGATAGTAAAAGTCTTGCATATGGTGTTGTTGTGTCATTGTTCATGCATATGTATATGTGAAGGTTTGTAGGATGCCATCTTATTTATGGTTTCCTATGCCAGTCACATGTCCAGAATTGGGGCATGACAAAAATAGTTCTCAACAAATTATATCCAGGAGAAAAATAACCACTGATATTATGATTGGCAACAAAACTGTAAGAACTTGCATAATAATGATTTCTTGCTAGATGCAAAGGTAATCCTGAGGTGTAAAATATTCTTGCTTTCTCACTATGCAGTTACTCCATAGCTTGTATATTAAAAGCTTTCTTCAAAGCTCTAATAGGCTTCCTTTTTTTTGAACCACTATAACCACCAATATCCATGGAAGGATTTGTTCCAATATTAGACATAGGTGGCAAAGGGACTAATTTTGGCTTAGAACTATTAATTCTCTCCTTTGCTTCTTTGTCTAAAGCATTCATTTGTTGAACGTTTGCACTTGTAACTTTATCACAAAACTTGATTCCTTGTTCAAATAACTTCAACAAGTGACTTCTCACCCTTGTATATGATCCTTTACATGTATGATTATAATATTTGCATTCAAATATCCAATTTCCACCCCTAGGAATTTCGCTTTTCTTAGTGACATATCAGTAGTAGTACTAATTGAAAAAATTCCTACAATAATAAATTGTTCACCTAAGTAAGCATAACAGTTAACACACACTTTACATTGCAAAGAACAATGAATTCCCCAACTAAACTTTGACATCCAAAGTCTAGAAAAGATAAATTAGCATGACTATATGACAAAGTATAAGACCATAAGCAAAGCTACTAGTAACCCAAATCAAGCTCACTAGAAAGTGAGATACTGGTGCACATCAAACACACACAAAGATAGAGAATGCTGGAAAATTCTATCTTCTAATCCCTCTTCAGTTTGTAAATCTAACTACCACCACATATCATAGCCAGATTACGAAAATCACAAGAGAGAAAATAGATTCAATTTCCACAATGTTCATCGAGAAACCCTAGAGGAAGGCAATTGTAATCATCACCTTTCCTAGAAGGAAACAACATATTCTTTTTCATCCCCACATTTTCCTCAAACATATGAATAAACCCATTGGAATAGAAATAAAATTAGTAGCAGTATATCAAAGAGAATACCTAGAAACTAGAAGCCAACAAATGGAAAGATAAATAGTGCAGGTTGTAGAATGAGGAAAACAAGAGATGCCAAACGATTTCTCAAGAAAAAGAGAGGGAGTGATGGGGTCTGGCTGGAAGCTCTAGGAGGAAGCAAAAAAGAGGGATAAGAAGCAGCTAAAACAGAGATTGTCGAAAGTGAATTTGGTTTAAAAAAAACATTTTTTTTAAAAGAAATGAAAAAAATGATAAGTCGTGTCCAACCTATTTTAAATCATGATCGAGTTGTGTATCTGAGC
Source organism: Ceratonia siliqua (assembly GCA_034509205.1). NCBI lineage: Eukaryota > Viridiplantae > Streptophyta > Magnoliopsida > Fabales > Fabaceae > Ceratonia > Ceratonia siliqua. Next base: position 25,328 of record JASKGM010018989.1, read on the forward strand.
CAAATAAATTATTTTTTTTATTTGAACACGCCTATATGCGTGTTGAACACATTCGTGGCTGTGTTTACGTCCACAATGTATTGGACACGGGAACATGACAATAAAATGTCATGTTCGTGCTTTCTAGCTTAAAATTCTTTCTATGTGAGAGTTTTTTTGTTGAATATAATATGAGGAAGGTTTGGTATTTAGAGAGCAAATCTTGTTTACCAAGAATGAGCAAAACGACAGGGGTAGGATATGTCTATTGCTTCTGTGATTAATTAATGACAATCCAATCCAGAATTGGGAGATTAATGTTGATTGCTTTTAGAATTCAACAAAAACAACCCTTTTGATACGGAATTTATATATTTTTGTGATTCTCTAGTTTTATGATATTACAAATTTTTCATTTAAAAGACCAAATTTTGATCCATGGAAAGTAAAAAAAATGGATAAAGCTAACTAAGTATGATCTAGTCACAACTGACCAAGGTAGTTTGCTATCAATCTTAACTCTAAGTTTTTGTTAAAAAACACAAGTGGAGTATAAGTTTTCCTTGTAAAACGTCAACTTTTGGTCTATGGAAAGAAAAAATAAAAGATTACAAGTCATTAAGTATGATCTAATGTAGGAGATTGAAGTAGTTTGCAACCAATCTTAACTTTATCTTTATTAAATTAAACACACATTTTCTATGTAAAAGGCCAAATTTAAGCCTACAAAAAGTCCAAAAATATAAAACTACTAAGTATGATCTATTTGTAAGTGACTTAGGTAATTTGCAACCGATCAATCTTAAACATGAATTGAAAAAAATGGAAACTTGCCAAAATATTACGTTATTAATTGATGCATATTAATAAATTAGCCATAGCTTGACATGCATTACGTGTAGAGCTGGTAATCGGGCCTGCCCGGCCTATCCCAGCTCGACCCAATCGGGCCAATACTATAATTAGGCTGGCCCAAATTTAATTCAGATTCAGGCTAGCATATTATCAACCCAACCCAACCCATCGGGCCAGCCCTGTCTTAACTATAATTATCAATAATTTTTAAAATATAATTAAATATTTATATTTATACTAAAATAATATGTATATAAAAAGAGAGAGAGAGAGAGAGAGAGTTAGTCTCTGTTGTATATATTAAATTGTAACTTTTTAATTTTAATTTATTTAATAATAAAATTTGTTAAAAGAATACTTTTAAAAAATAATGTTAAAATTTCTTCTCCTATTAAATTATAACAATTATGAAAGAAAAAGAATGAAAAAAAGAAAAGTAATATTTGTTAAAAAAAAACTTTTTCCCATTGAATCTATCAATGAGTTTCACTAGTGTTGCACATGGAAAATAAATTGAAACATATTTAAATTATATGAAAAATAAATGCAAAATCTCTGTTGAAAAGACGTATTAGATAGATAAGTTTCAATTTATAGTCTTAAACATCTTTGACTCTGCCTGAATGGTTATTTTTATTTCACTAAACTTGAATTTTATTAAAAACCTTTATAAATTCATACTGCCTTTTATTATTTTTCTTTCATAGCCTTGGCTCTTAGTTTAATATTTTTTTTAATGCAACTAAAATAATTATGAGCAGGTTTCTGATATAAAAGAAGTTGAGGTCTTCATTTATAGTTACAAATGCTTCCTTGACTGGTTTTATATGTTTGATTTCTTGTATAAAATTGTATGAGTTATATGCAACAAGCTGTTCTACCTCCTCATCTGATATAGTATAATTTCCTATTAACTCTCTTCAATTAAGTACTTTTTATATATGGACATATTCAAAAAATAACAAAGGATTTAGCCAAAATCATTAAGATAAAAAAATGAAAAAGTAATATAAAATTTTTAATTTTATTTTAATTTTTTGATCATCGAGCTGAATTAAAAAAGTCTAATTTTTTTCGGACTAGTATTTTAATAACCCAATCCTATTATTTTTCGAGTTGAATTTAAGCTAATTTTGTCACCTCTAATTATATGCATATCAATTCATAATTTTTTAATTTTTTATATTTTATTATATGTACCATTATTTCGTAGTTATTGTCAAAGTGTAAACTTATAACAAATTAAAGTATAGCACCTATTAAGAAAGAGTACCCATGGTAGTGCTTATAAACGCAATAAAATAGTTCATTCTAAAATTAAATACTATATAAATAAATAAAATTTATATAAGAGATCCATAATTTGGGAATCATGAGTAGACAATAAAGAACGGATAAGAAATTAAAATTGAACTCAAAAGCATATTAGCTTACCTCAATTTTAATGAGGGGAAGTTAGATCCACTCCTTGTTGGCAATAACAACATTAAATTTGTAACTAAGGAGAGATATTCCTCTATAGATGGTTATATTAAAGATAGTTTTAAAAATTGAAATAAGATTTTTTTTATTAATTTAATTTTGAGTTTAAATTCACAACCTTTAATTTAAAAAAATGACTTTAATATTACCAAAGTACAAAACTTAAATAAGATTATTCTGAGAAAATGGTATTCTTCAAATCTCACATTGAAAAACAAGACACTTATAAAGTCCTTAAAACATATATAACACGAATTTAAAGATTAAATGTCAATGGTTGATATTTCAAGTTCCAACATCAATTGTTAATCATTGTTTTGCACAAAATAAAAATCTAATATCAATAATAGTTAAAATGACTATGAACATGACAAATTATATTGATTCATGAATGATAAAAAAAAATGATAATAATTTAATAGAATTTAAAAAACTACCCTCAAAATCCCATATAACAACATAAGGCATAAAAATTCGAATTACATTCACAATGAACAACCACTATAACATAGACAGATAACATGACATGACCTCCATAATAAATACACCACTGCAAGAAATCCAAGTCTCATCATAACCCTCCAATATTTTTCAAGGTTTATATAAACTCATAATAGTAAGGGTAAAACCCAGGACTGAACAAGAATTGAATAATATTTCAAGATAAATGAACTCCACAAAATCACAAGCCTACATTCAAATTAGCCAAACACCCCAAGAAAGCCAGAAATCTCCATCAGTATAGGTTTGAGAATCCAAAAGGAGCAAGATCAGAAGCATCCTAATTATCAACTAGTCAGAGGGAACGGGTCTAATTCTAAAGTTTATTACATTTGTGTAGAGATCTATCAATTGAGGCTTCTCCTAAGCCCTCTCGCCCCTGATTCTACGCGCAAGTTGAATGTCCTTGGGCATAATGGTAACCCTCTTGGCGTGAATAGCACAGAGATTAGTATCCTCAAACAGACCAACCAAGTAAGCCTCTGCAGCCTCTTGCAAAGCAGCCACAGCGCTGCTCTGGAACCGGAGATCGGTCTTGAAATCTTGGGCGATCTCTCTCACCAGTCTCTGGAACGGGAGTTTCCTGATAAGGAGCTCCGTGCTCTTCTGGTACTTCCTGATCTCTCTCAGAGCCACCGTCCCTGGCCTAAACCGGTGAGGCTTCTTCACCCCTCCGGTCGCCGGGGCAGATTTCCGAGCAGCCTTCGTCGCCAGCTGCTTCCTTGGCGCCTTCCCTCCGGTGGACTTGCGAGCAGTCTGCTTGGTTCGGGCCATCTCGACCACAGAAAAAATAGGTTGAAGAAAGGTGTTTGGTTGTCGAGAAGGCGAAGGAAAATCGGAATCGATGAATAGAAAAGAGCGATGGAGAAATTTGGATGAATTTAGAGGGTTATTATAGTGCGAGGCTTGGGCAAAGGAAAGCGGGAATCGTGAAATTTTGGAGGGCTTTGATTTTGAAAAAATAAAATTTGATCATTTCGAGGGAAGAATAAAGTGAAAGTCGATGGTTATGGAAATCGACGGTTTTTTATTCACTTAAAATAGTGGACAAAGATCGCAATCCGTGGCACTAACAGCTGGCCAATAGTGTTAGTTCTTTCAGGTCCTTAAGAGTTTTTTTTTTTATATGAATAAAATATTCTCTTATTTTCTAACAAATAATTTAAGAGAATTTTTAAGCTATTATGGAATATCGTTTTTTATAATTTTAAGAAATAATTTTAAAAAAAATTATTTTTAATTTTTTATTTTTCTACTTTGTATTTTAAATTATTTTTAATATTTATCTTAATTTTTTTGTTTATTTTTTACTTTTTTGAAATTTTTTTAAGTTTTTTAAATTATTTCTTAAAATAAAAATTTTAAAAATAAAAAAGATAGTCTGAAGTATTTCTACTCTAAACTACCTTAGATAGCACCATAACTTAATTATATAGTACCTTTCTCTACTTTGAAAACTTATATAACTATCTCTTGTAAATTAAAAATAAATTACAACTAAACTTAATTTTTTAACTGACGTTAAAATTAATCGTTATCTTTTGATTAAATAACTTATTTTTGTATAATATAACTAAAATATAATTAATTTTATATAATATAATCAAAATATATTTTTATCTCATTATTTTACTAATATAGTTACTTAACAAAAATTTACTTTAAAAATATTATTACTTAAAAAATATTTACTGTTTTAAAAATATGATTTGAAAAAATTGTTTAAAAATAAAAATTATTAAAAAAAATTATTTTTTTGTTATAAAAATATCATGACTTAGAAAACTTGTCACACCCCAATCCTGGACACGTGACCGGCATAGGAAACCACCAATATGATAGTATCCTACAAGCCTTCATATATGCATGCACATACACAACGACACAGGACAAGATAGTATGCAGGACCCTTTTTCCAATACAAGACCACATACCCCCTAGGCCAACTGTCCAAGATCCCGACTGTTGCTCCATTTGCCTTCCAAGCACCCTGCAATTTCTGGAGGAAAAAGAAATAAGGGAGGGGTGAGTCATAGACTCAGTGAGATGGAAACATCTACCTAAGGATACAAGTTTGAAAATAATCAATATTATATTTTAGCAAGACAGAAATCAACTGGAACTATCAAAAGCATTAAAGTCCAATCTTAGGTCAATATCAAACTTTTGTCTAGCACAAAAACAAAGTATGATCATCCAGTGAATAAAATATTACAAGTCAAAATAATTAGCAAAATGCTCAATGGAATAAAACAAATCCAGAAGGATGAATCCATTGCTTCAAATTTTCTCAGTATAAGCAAAATTCACATAAATATGAATACATTTAGCAAGATGGATCCACTGCTTCTTCACAAGAGAAACTCTCACATTCACATATATCATACACTATTCGGCTATCAGAGATAGCATTCAATTCACTGTATAGATCCGAAGTAATCTCACGAATACCACTGTATCAGAATATAGTCCATGGACAATCACTTTTACTAGGTGCACCTAGGGTTTCTCTCTGTAAGTAGCTAAAGGATCCACCCAAAAAAAACACTCCATAATTTCACAATTTCGAGTACTTTCAGTAATAAAATATAATAAAAGAAAATGACTTTTAATCAATGTATCATTTCAAAGAATAATGGACAATAAAGTGTAATTCCTTTACCACTTCAAAAATTCAGAAGAAATCATAGCTATAACAATAAAGAACAATAAACCCATAAGTTTAAAAAGTAACAGAACTTTGTTAAAGATCAATTTAGAGTTGTTATCATAAACAAGATAAACAAGGCAAATGTACATATATCTTTATATGAAAAATTCTTGTAACCAAAGGTAGAGAATTTCCACTCACCTTGTTAGCTAACTTAGCATACTCTACCATTAACCAATGTTGCTCTTCGCAAGGATATGGATCCAAAGATTAATGGTCATAATGGCTATGTACTTTGCTT
>JASKGM010019010.1:0-31093 GCA_034509205.1 Ceratonia siliqua
GCTAAATATATTGTGGGTGGTTAGTTTAGCTACCAAGAATGTATTGAATATTTTAGTGGATTGTTTTTAATGCAAATTTAGATTATTTATTGCTTAGTGTTCTTTATCCAATTTAATTATAAATTGTAGAGTGATAATCTCTTATTTGTAATTAAAATTAGAATTCGAGAATTAGGTGTTAAACATATCATCAGCACTTAATTGACCTCTCTTGAACAAGAGTTTAATTTAGATGGTTGTGAGTTTTTCCCTGTGTTAAATCCAATTAACAAAATAATTATCTCAATTAAAGAAATTAATTAGTTGATTGTAAGTGGAGCTATTTGTGATCATCTGGGTTCTTCAGCTTTAGTGGAAAAAATTAATAATCTCAACTTCGGAATTTTAGTTTAATCTACTTAATATTTCAATACAGGATTGGTTAGTTAACTAAACCCCATTAATTTTCATAGGATTTAATTCGATTTCAGTTATTATTTTGCATTCTTCTACTTTAGTGAGTATAATTAATTTTGAGTCTTCGTGATAATTTGATTAGAGTGCTTAGGATTTTTTTTTTAGTGTTTGGTAAATTTAGTTTTTTCAAAGAATAATTGAAAATTTAAACCACTGCAATTCCTTGAAAGATCGACCTCAGAGTAAACTTATTGTTAGGCTATTGGTGATTCGTGCACTTGCGAGCATGTAAAATTTGCACATCAGAGGTTATCTGATGTCATTGATATAGACGCAACCCATATGTTGTAGGCAGACCATGGCAGTATGATGTAGGTATTGCTTATAAGGAAAAAGATAATGTTTGTTTATTCCAGTGGAATGGTCATAATATAGCTATGGTATCATCTAAGAGTGATAATGCTAACCCTAAAGCTTCTAAAGTGGAGGGGAAAGCTTTCCTTGTAATGGCAGAAAGTGAGAAGGAGTTTGAGGAGGATACCATTGAGTCACAGGAGGTCCATATGGTTTTAGTTAAATCTTTACTATCCCTAGTGCAACAATAGGTAGTTAAAAAGATCCCAGAGAAGGTAGAGCATATACTTCAAAATTTTAGTGAGTTGTTGTCAGAAGAGCTCCTTAGTCAACTACCCCCAGTTAGGGACATTCAACACCAGATTGATTTTATCCCTAGGGCTAGCCTACCTAATTTGCCACATTACAGAATGAGCCCTATAAAAAGTGAGAACAAATGGCTGTAGGGAAAGTGTTAGCTCATGTGCAGTGCTAGCATTACTCACTCCTAAGAAAGATGAGAGTTGAAGGATTTGTATTGGTAGTAGGGCTATTAACCGCATAACTGTAAAGTATAGGTTTTCTATTATGCAGTTGGGTGATATGTTGGATGTGTTGGAAGGCTCCAAAGTATTTTCTAAAATAGATTTGAGAAGCGGCTATCACCATATCCGAATTAGGCTGGAAGATGAATGGAATACGGCTTCTAAACCCAAAGAGGGGCTCTTTGAATGGCTTGTTATGCCATTTGGATTATCCGATGCACCTAGTACATTCATGCGATTGATGAATCAGGTGCTTAAGCCATTTATTGACAAGTTTGTTGCAGTATACCTTGATAATATTCTCATCTACAACAGGTGTGAAGAAGATAATCTGTTTCATCTCAAGGAAGTGCTTATGGCTATCCAAGAGAATAAGCTACATATACATTTGAAGAAGTGTGATTTTATGTCTCCTAGCATTTTATTTCTGGGTTATGTCATTAGTGCTCAAGGAGTCCATGTGGATGATGAGAGAGTGAAGGCGATTCAAGAGTAGCCTACACCCAAAGTGTGATTTTAGAAGCTTCCATGGGTTGGTTACTTTTTACAGAAGATTGCTCCTATTACTTATTGTTTGAAGAAAGGGTAGTATAGATGGGGAAAGGAGCAAGAAGATAGCTTTCAGTTGATTAAGGATAAATTGTGTAATGCACCTGTGCTAGCCTTGCCTTCCTTTGAGAAAATATTTGAAGTAGAGTGTGATGCCTGTGGTATTGGTATCAAGGCTGTATTGTCTCACAAGGGGAGGCCAGTTGCTTTCTTTAGTGAAAAATTGAGTGATGCAAGACGAAAGTTGTCTACTTAAGACCAAGGATTCTATGCTGTAGTGATGGCTCTGAAGTACTGGGAACATTATCTGATTTAGAGAGAATTTGTCTTGTATATTGGCCACCAGGCCTTGAAATTTCTTAATACTCATAAACATTTGAGTATTATGCATGTGAGGTGGTCCCCTTTCCTACAAAAGTTTACTTTCGTATTGACACATAAGTCTGGTATTTCTAATAGAGTTGTAGATGCCATGAGTAGGCGAGCTACACTGCTTGTAACATTGCAACATGAGCTGGTTGGTCTTGAATGTTTGAAGGAGTTATATGTTGATGATGGTGATTTGTGAAATTTGGGATAAATGTCTTTCTAATCAGTCAGTAGGAGAATTTCACATTTTTTAGGGATATCTCTTCTTTGGGAATCGCTTATGTATTCCTAGAACTTCATTAAGGGAGAAACTCATTTGAGACTTGCATGGTGGTCTCAGTGGATATTTGGGAAGAGATAAACCAGTTGCTATGTTAGAAGAGCTGTATTATTGGTCTCAGTTAAAAAGATATGTAGGGAACTATGTACAGAAATGTTATGTATGCCAGACTTATAAAGGCCAGTCCCATAATACAGGACTCTATACTCCAATACCTGTTCCCAATGATATTTTGAAAGACTTATCTAAGGATTTTGTGCAGGGATTGCCTAGAACTCAGAGGGAAGTAGATTCAGTTATGGTTGTAGTGGACTGTTTTTCTAAAATGGCTCACTTCACACCTTGGAGGAAGACATTTGATGCCTCCCACATTGCCAGGTTATTCTTTAGAGAAATTGTCAAATTGCATAGGGTTCCTAAAACCAACACATCTGATAGAGATTCAAAATTCTTGAGCCATTTTTGACTTACATTATGGAAGATGTTTGATACTTCGTTGAACTTCAGTAGGACTGTACATCCTCAGACTAATGGGCAAGCATAAGTGGTGAATAGAACTTTAAGAAATCTTATTAGATGCATTTGTAGTGAGAAACCTAGAGCATGGGACCATGCCTTGCCCCAAGCCAAATTCGCATATGACAATGCTCCCCATGGCTCAATTGGGAAGTCTCCTTTCTTAGTGGTTTATACCAAACCTCCCCAACATGCTCTGGACTTAGCTAAAGTACTTGAAGGTGGTAAGAAGAGTGTGGCAGCTAAGAATCCTGCTGAAGAGGTGCAAACCATCCAAGAAGTTAAACAGAAGTTGGAAATAACATATAACAAAAACAAGACAGCAGATGACAAGTATAGGAGATATAAGGAATTCTAGACGGGAGACTTGGTGATGGTTTTCTTAAGAAAAGAGAGGTTTCCTACTGGTACCAATAGTAAGTTACAGCCCAAGAAGTATGGTCCTTACAAGATTATCAAGAAGATCAATCTGAATGCCTATGTAGTGGACTTGTCGAAAGAGTTTGGTATTTCCAAGACCTTCAACATAGCAGATTTGTATTAGTACACCAACCATGATCAACCTCTATCCGAATGACAACTCGAGGATGAGTTTTTCTCAAGAGGGAAGGATTGATATAGAACAAACAGCTATGATGTTCTTGGACAAGTTTGAGCACCAAAAGATCAGGAATTATATGTTTTTTTTTTTTTTTTTTTTTTTTTGTATTTTGATGTTGTGCTGTTACGTAGTTTAACTTGGTTATATTCCTATTGTAGAGTGGTGGTAATGGCCTTTCTGTTATTCTATTTTCAGACTGGCTATTTTAGTCATTTGCAGTTTGTTTTGAGGGGCATTATTGTCCTTTCATGTTTTAATTCTGTCAAACATTTCTGGTGTATTTTCTGAAGTTAGAATTGCAATATATCAGAATTGGTTTCTGCTACAGTGTCTTTGACACTTTTAGCTCACCCCGCGAGGGGGTTTTCTCGCTGATTCACTTGCGTTTGCAAGTGATTTGGGTTTCTTGGCCTCTCGTGTTTGCAAGTGGGAGTATTTCGCTGCTTACTTTGTATCATTATATATAACAGCAGAATTTTTCTTCTCTAAATTGACACCAAGATTGATATTTAAGAACAGGGAAACTGCATTATGACCAAACTTATGACATGCCTGTATGCTACCGGATCATAGGGGTGAAAAATGTTGAACATCTGGCGACAAGCAGGTATCTCTTCACTTGTATTTTCCTCCCCCCAATATTCTTGGCCTCTCCCTGCAATAAGTAACAAAGAATATATAGTTACTGAATACTAATAATGACATTTGTAATTAAAAAGAAATAAATTTCGGAAGTAAACAAAGTTGATTATAGTCATAGCCTATTAAATTCTACAAAATGTACATGTGGAGAAGATCCATTAGAGATTATTCACTTTCAAGCTTAAGGCACATTCGGTAGCCTACCAGTCAAAATATCACAAGCCATTTATAATACAAGATTTGCATATTACTGTTAGGGTCATACGTATCAAATATGGGCAGTTTGTCAAAATGTGGAAAACCACATCTGAACATACAAATTCTGAGTTTAAATTATCGCAAGTAACAAAGTAGCTTTAATTAATAAAATCATACAATATACAATATTTGACGGGAAAAACAAAAAGAACCTCTTCAAAGACATCTATCTAGATCAGCTCAAAATTTTATAACATTTAAAAGAAGTGTGTTTAGAAATTATTACCAATGCCAATTCGGATATTACGAAGTGCAAGAAATACTCCAAGAGGAGATCCAACAGCAAAGAATGTATCAACCTGCAATATATGCATTTGAGCCATATGAGCAACAAGAACTGAATACAAGATATATACTGTTTCACATTATAATGGAAATGAGCAATGACTCATCTTTTGCAACAAATTGGAATTTATATAACAAGTAAATTAAACGTAGATCCATGGGAAAAATATTTAATACAACTGTACACGCCAAAAAATAAAATTCTTTTGGTCTTTATACCTTGAACTGAAGCTTTGTGTACTTGATATAAGGAGTATAACTCATTGGTGCATCTTGTATAGGAGGCAAGTTTGCAGATAAGTGTTGCTCTGGCATATGCATGTAAATATCTTTGTTTACTTTGTTATACATTAAAATTCAGATGAATATATACAGTATCCATCATATATAAGAAACTTATATATCCATCATATACGAATTTCTTATATATGATGAGAACACTAGTAACTACCAGAACCTAGCGTTTCTTTTGTATGCCCATCACCACAATGTGGTTCCAGTTCAGCAAGCTTTGCTTTCAATGAATCAACCTAAACAACGAAAATATTGTCAATTACAGGTGATTTATAAAGGCTAACAACTTGCTTGATAATAGACAATTAGAAAAGAAAATAGTAGAATTTGTAAATTGACCTCTTCCCTAAGCATTTTGATTACTTCATCATTGTTGCTTGTATTCTCACTTTCCTCCTTAGTAACTCTCTCCAAACCATCAGCTGGAAGCCCAGTGTTGATGTTCTCAAGCTTATCCAATGCACCCGTTTTCTCACAAAGCATGGCACTAGAATCATAAAGGAATTCATGAACATCTCCCTCATGATCTGGTTTCTGAGAGTTAATTTGTGAGATAAATTTGTGTACGCTTGATGAGCCAGGACCTAAGGCTAAGGAGTCCTCAGAAAACTCTGCCTCTGATTCCAAAGGAGTATGTTGGGCACTCATCTTTTCATTAGAATGAGTTGCCATGCCCAATGTATTCTTCTGATTAGTTGATGAGTAGAAAGCAGAATAATGGTTCTTCACATCAGGGGGTGGCTCTTCATTCTTATCACGTCCCCTATACATCCAATCCATCGGAAATGGCGACGACAGATTTTCTTGATGACAGAGGATATCATAGGAGAGAACGCTTCCTAGAGAATGACCATATATAGAAACCTATACACAAAAGTCAGCAAAAATGAACAATCAGTAAAGTAGAAAAGGAATACTGGCAAAATAAAGCCAATGTTTTTCAGTAGCATACCTTTCCATCATATCCTGGATTCCTCTTGAGAAACTTCAAATACAGCCGATTTAGTTGAGTGGATACCTGAGAAGTGTAAATTAATGAGTGAAAACTTAATATTTTCTTATTGTTCTAATTAATGAGATAAAATCTCATTTTTCCAACAAACTTGTCCAAGTCCTATGAGAAAGATAACATCAATGTCATCATGTATGATTTATATAGTTTCATAAAATAGATTAACCTACTGTGCACTTTTATGCAGTTGTAAAATGCAAAGTCAGTTTCCATTATTTATGTTTAGGGGCCGTCCTAAAGGGGCATTCATGTAATACAAATTATTTTAAGCTCCCAATATTCATAACATTTTACATTTTAGGACCTAGTAATTGATTTAGATTCTGTTTCACAGATTCCAAGATCATTAGGTCTCGCAGGTTAGCAAATTCGAGGAAAGTGAGTACAAGTCAAAGAGAAAAAGAAGAATATGATGAATAAGAAGACTAATCAAGGCCACACACAGCTTTTAGGAATCAAACCTAAGGATATCTGTATTCCTTTATTACTTAGATATTCTTAAGTTGTCCCCCATCGCTTGTATTACAAGATGTATAGTTTATTTTATTATAAAATAGTATGGCGTAAGTTATCTCCTTAAGCTTTCCAAATACTCTATTTCTTTAGTTTTAATGTGGTATTAGAGACTGGGGAGAGAGAAAACTAAATTTCCACTGCACATCTTACCAGCAAAGTTTTTTTGTGGCTGTGCAGCTCTCTGGCCACTTTTCTGGTGACCACAAATTTTCTTGGCAAGTCCTTCAAGAGCCTCCATTCAGGATAAAAAAACTCCGCCCGGCCCATCCCCAGTGCCAGTGATCTCAAAAACCTCTCCATGCACTCCGACGTAGGCGAAGAAGCTTCTGTGCAGCAAACCATGTGCCAGCACACGAGGGTGCGTTGCTGCTCCAGCCACCCTCAGGCCAGCCCAGACATGGCCGACTTTAGCCCCTGAATTGACCACTCTCTCATCCTAGTCGCTCTTTTTCATGGTGTTTTTGGTTCTGTCCGGAAATGGATCCAGTCATAACATGATCGGTTGCTAAAATTGTGGCTGTCCATTCACTTTTGGACGGCCACGATGGATTATTTTGTTTTGTTTATATGTAAACACAAATTTTGTTTACATGTAAATGAAATAAATATGCATTATCACCGTCCAAAAATAAATGGACGGCCACGATGCATTACATGATCAGTCATGTTGCACTCCCAACATGACTAGATGCAAATCAGTTATGCGCTAGCATTTTCAATGAGTTTTTGGCACTTTCTGGCCACTGTGCACTCTATCCAAAAACAGTTGGTCTACCTCTATTGGTTCAAACTCTGATACTATTTCTTGTCATTACCATATTTCATACTATGTCTATATCTACAGAAATTTTTTTTTGGAGGTGGTAATTATTTGTCTTGGTCTGCCACTGTTGAGTTATGGTTTATAGGACAAGGGTATGATTTTTTTTATAGTAAAAGAAAATTTTATTGAGGAAGAAGAGAATTACAAATTAGGAGAATAAGACATCCTCCTATGAAAAAAAAAATGAAGAAAAAAACAACAAAGATCAAGAATGAAATAAAGCTTCCCAATCTCTCTGTAAATCCACAATAGCAACCCCCTTAAAATGACCATTAGCAAAACACCAAAGTGATGCAAAAACAATTCCCTCTCCCACATCATCTCCAAAGACATGGAAAGACCTTGAAAATTACAAGCATTTCTCTCCAACAAGAGACGCCATAAAACTGCCAAAACTATGCAGTGCCATAGAACTTTAGCATCTTTTCCTACCAAACCCCATGAATCTTATCGATTAAAAAACCCAGTTATCAAGGACAAGCCCACTGTTCCCCAAACACTCCAAAGAAATTGTTCCATAAAAACCCAGCTGCTGGACAGTGTAAAAAAGATGTGAGACGGATTCTGAATTATTCATGCACATGACACAAATATAAGGAGAGATGTCAGTTTTAGGCCTACGAATCTGCAATAAATCATTAGTATTAGACCGATTCAGTACCACAGTCCAGACAAACAACTTCACCTGAGAGAGAACTTTAGATTTCCAAAAGTATCTATCTAGATTTGAAGATAAAACAATGGAATTGAACAAAAGCAAGACTGAATGCAAATCAGGAATATTTCGATCATTAAGATTTCTAAAAAAGTGGAAGTTTCAACACAAAGAGGAACCCTGTAGAGTACAAAAGGAGACTGATATAGGACAAGGGTAATATCATGATTTGGTCAAGAAGGACATTGATATTCCCGCTGCTGATAGATCCAAGTGGAAGCAGATTGATGCCCAATTGACTAGTATCTTGTGGCACACTCTTGATCCTAAATTGATTATTACTTTCTGTCCTTATCGGACTTGTTACAAACTATAGGCTAAGAATCTCTATACTAATGACATTCCGTTTTATAATGTTGTCTTTGATAAGTTTAGCCTGAAACTGATGTAGATAGGAACTGAAGAGAACCAGATTTCGTGCTAAAACCTCCAGTATTGTTGCGTAATGCAGCTCCTGAGAAACAAACTACTGAAACACTTATGTATTCACAATAAAAGTCGAAAAACCATGTAATGTGTCTTTCTAAAAGGGGTTTACACACAAGAGCAAACAGGGCAGAACAGAATTACCAAAATACCCCTATCTACACAAATATTACCTCCTAGGCTAACATACACAAAAGAACATGTTAACAGCTCAGAAATACAGAAATAACATTGACTCATAAAAGAACTAACAACAAATAATTATTTCCTAGAGTTCTTATGGCCATCCAACTTATGATAATAAGCTAAAGCAGAATGCTCCGCATTGGTCCTTCCCTCTTGAGAAGAACTCGACCAATGGGCAAATAAAGGGACTCCTCATGATCATAATACTCATGCAAGTCAGCAACATTGAAAGTGCTGGAAATCCCAAACTCTCGAGGAAGGTCCACCACATAAGCATTGGAGTTGATCTTCTTGATAATTTTGTAGGGACCATACTACTTTGGTTGTAACTTGTTGAATGTACCCGCTAGAAATCTCTCTTTCCTTAGGAACACCATAACAGAATCCCCTTCTTTAAATTCCTTATGCCTCCTGTACTGGTCAGCAGCCTTCTTATACTTGTCATTGGCCTCTTCTAAATTCCTCTTTACTTCCTCATGGAAATGGTGCACTTCATAGAGTCATGTGCTTGGCTGGAATACTCTTCTCAGATGCAACAGGCAATTTAACTAGGTCCAAAGCATGTTGGGGAACCTTAGTATATACAATGGAAAATGGAGATTGGCCTGTGCCCCTATGAGGTGCATTGTTGTAGGCAAATTCAGCCTGTGGAAGAGCATGGTCCCATCCCCTGGGTTTATCCCCACAAATACATCTAATCATGTTCCCAAGTGTCCTGTTAAGAACCTCGGTCTGGCCATTAGTTTGAGGATGGGCTGTACTGCTGAAGTTTAGGGAGGTGTCAAACATTCTCCATAGGGTGATCCAAAAGTGACTTAGAAATTTAGAGTCTCGGTCTGATGTGATAGACTTAGGGACCCCACAAAGCCTCACAACTTCTCTAAAGAACAATCGAGCCACATGGGAGGCATCTAAAGTCTTCCTGCACAAGATGGAGTGTGCCATTTTTGAAAATCTATCAACCACCACCAAGAGATAATCAACTCCCCTTTGTGTTCTAGGGAGTCCAAGCACAATATCCATAGCGTGATATTCCCAAATATTGTTGGGAACCGGTAATGGCATATGCAGTCCAATGTTCTGTGAATGACCTTTGGAAGTTTGACTAGCATAGCACTTTCTTACATAGTTCCGCACATCCTTCCTTAAATGAGGTCAATAATACTTTTCCTCCATCATAGCCATAGTCTTGTCTTGACAAAAATGACCTCCAAATCCTCCACAATGAATACTTCTTATAAGTTGCTCTCTCAAAGAGGTTTTGGGGACGCATAACGGATTCCCATAGAATAAATATCCATCACAAATAAGGAATTCCCCTATGGGTTGCTTATGCAAGCACTTTTGCCATAAGTCAGCAAAGTCTTCATCCCCTTCATACAACTCCTGTAAGTTCTCAAAGCCCACAACTTCTTGTTGCAAAGTGATAAGTAAATCAGCCCTCCTACTCAAGGCATCAACAACCTTATTACTCTGACCAGATTTATGCTTTAATATGAATGTGAATTTCTGGAGGAATGAGGACCACCGAATGTGCATCTTACTCAGATGCTTTTGAGTATTAAAGAACTTGAGGGCCTGATGGTCAATGTATAAAAAAAATTCTTTTTGACTGAGATAATGCTCCCAATACTTAAGAGCTCGTACCACAACATAGAATTCTTGTTCATAAGTTGACCACTTTCTCTTGGCATCACTGAGCTTCTCACTAAAATAGGAAACTAGCCTCCCTTATTGAGTTAACACAGCTCCAACACCAATACCGCAACTATCACATTCAACTTCAAAGAGTCTATCAAATGATGGCAGGGTTAATACTGGGGCATCACACAACTTTTCTTTGATGAGCTGAAAACTAGCCTCTTGTTCCCTTCCCCATCTAAAACAACCCTTCTTGAGGCACTCCGTGAGGGGAGCAACAATAGAACTGAAATTCTGAATAAACCTCCTTTAAAAGGTAGCCAATACGTGGAAACTCCTCACTTCTATAACACTCCTGGGTGAGGGCCAATCTTTAATGGCTTCAACCTTGCTTGTGTCAACATGAATTCCTTGGTTACTTATCACATATCCCAAGAATAAAATTTGAGTCACCATAAACTCACATTTCTTCAAGTGAACATAAAGTTTGTTCTCTTGAAGAGCTGCAAGTACTTCTCTAAGATGCCATAGGTGCTCTTCCTCTCCTTTGCTATAAATCAAAATGTCATAAAAATAAACCACAACAAATCTGCCCAAGAAAGGCTTTAATACTTGATTCATCATTCTCATAAATGTGCTGGGAGCATTGAATAAACCAAATGGCATTACTAGCCATTCAAACAATACTTCCTTCATCTTGAAAACACTTGTGATCCTTCCAACATATCTAACATATCGTCTAGCCGCGGAATGAGGAATCTGTACTTCACAGTAATCCGGTTAATGGCCTGTCAGTCAACACACATCCTCCAACTACCATCTTTCTTAGGTGTCAGTAAAGCTGGAACTGCATAAGGGATAATACTTTCACTGATAAGCCCTTTCTTCAAAAGGTCTTCTACTTGCTCCCTTAAAATCTCACTCTCTTTGGGATTTATCAGGTCATGGGGTAAATTAGGTAATGTGGCACTAGGGACAAGGTCTATTTGATGCTGTATTTCTTGGACAGGTGCCAATTGGTTAGGCAATTCATCAGAAAACAACTCATTAAAATTCTGCAAGACACTTTCCAACCTTTCAGGGAATTTTCTGACATTTGGTGCTGTAAGGTCTCGGGTACAGCCTTCAAAAGGACCATATGTACTTCCTTGGACTCCATGATTACTTTTTCAAATTCCTTTTCTGATTCTACAATGGTTAGGAATCATTTTTCGTCCACTTTGGAAGCTTTTGGATTAGGATTTTGGTTCTTAGAAGGCACCATTGCAATATTGTGTCCCTTCCATTTAAACAAACATACATTGTCTTTCCCCTTATAAATAATACCCACATCATATTGCCACGGTCTACCCAACAACACGTGTGGCATTCATATTGATTACATCACATGTCACAACATCTGAATAATGTTTTCCAGTAGAGATGGGAACTTTACAAATTGTCTCTACCCTCTCACTTGGTCCCCGCTTTACCCAACCAATGGAATAAGGTGATGGGTGATGTTCAGTGGGTAATCTCAAATGATCTACGAACTTCTTCAATATCAAATTATCACAACTCCCATTGCCAACTATTAGATTGCATACCTTTCCCCCAAGACAACATGAAGATTGGAAAATATTATGTCTTTGAGAAACTTTCTCACCAGTTGGAGAGCACAACACCCTTTGGACAATTAAATTGACCCTTTCTCCCTTATAATCATCATCATCAGCAACTTCATAAAGTTCATCCTCATATTCTAACTCTCCCTTAATCTCTTCTGCTTCTTCCTCATCTTGTTCTACCAAGTTAACAAGCCTCCTGGCTAGGCATTCATTGGACTTGTGTCCTTGTTAGCCAAATGTATAACACTTCACATTATTAATCTTGAAGTAAGGATTAGGAGTCCTAGAGAACCCTTGGTTGGATGACTTGACCACTTGTTTTCCTTTGTTGAATCCACCCCGACTAGTTCCTCTTGAATCCTCTAGGTCCTTAGAAGGAGGTTCAGGAGCATTGGTCTGCAGGGCCTTACTCTTTCCTGAATTGGAGCCACCCTCACCCCACTTTCTCCTAAAATAAATCTGCTTAGTCTCCTTACTTTCCATCCACTCCACCTTCCGAGAGCCATATTACATTCCTCATCAACATTCCATAGGAGTTGAAGTCCAATTCTCTCCCTAATACTGTCTTTCAATCCCTCTAGGTATCTAGCAACCCTTTGGTGTTTTGTTTTTATTCCTGAGGGACAACCTGTTGAACTCAACAGTGTAATCCATTACAGATTTATCTCCCTGACTACGCTCTTGACATTCTAAACAAGTGTTGTTCATAGTCAGGAGGTAGGAACCTAGCCATTAACTTCTGTTTCATCTTTTCCCAAGTTCTAATAGGGGGCTTCATCTGCCTTCTCCTTTTCTGTTGGAGCTAGTCCCACCACACAGCAGCCCCGCTCTTGAATTTAAGTGCTACCCATTTGACCAACTTCTCCTCTTGAACATCCATGACATCAAAGAATCTCTCTACCTCAGATAGCCAATCTAGAAAACCCTCTATGTGCAAATTACCACTGAAAGTTGGCAAATTAGTTTTGATTTTATAGTCTTCGGCTCCACGATGGTATTGTTGTCCCAGGTCACATTATCTGTGTTGTGCCATAAACTCTTCTTCTAACTCAGAATCATGTCTGCCACGCCCACGGTAGTTTCTGCGTTGATTTCCCAAGTGGGTGCCTAGGAAATCTCCTCCCCTGGGTTGTTCGAATTATTCTCTGCGGTTAGTAGCAGGTGCTTCACGATTATGGCATGAGTTCATGCCGAGAGTTACAATTAGCTCTCTGATTTCTGTCAATTGTTGCTGCTGTGCTTGAATCGCCCTCCACAAAGCTGTTTCCCACGTTCAACTTCGCCAGGGTGAGCTCCCTCTCCATCACCGACCATGCTAGGGCAAATCCCTTGCTTTGATACCACCTGATGTAGGTAGGAACTAAAGAGAACCAGATTTCTATACCAAAAACGCAAGAAACCTCCAGTAAAGCACCTCCTGAGAAACAAACTACAGAAACACATCTATATTCACAAGAAAAGTCGAAAAACCATGTAATGTGTCTTTCTGAAAGGGGTTTACACACAAATAAGCAAAAGGGGCAGAACAGAATTACCAAAATACCCCTAACTACACAAATATTACCTCCTAGGCTAACATACACAACAGAACAACATGTTAACAGCTCAGAAATACAGAAATAACATAGACTCATAAAAGAACTAACAACAAATAATTATTTCTTAGAGTTCTTATGACCATCCAACTTATGATAATAAGCTAAAGCAAAATGCTCTGCATCAGAAACAGCAGGATATGAATATGTAAACTTTTCTGTCCTTACTGTAGTTGGTCTTCGATCTCACCTTGACCCTGTTTGGGATCAGATTCTGTCTAGGCCCATTGTTCCATCACTGCTATAATTTATCAAACTGTAGATAAAAGAGACCAAGGAGGGGATCACAGTGGTAACCATAATAGGCCTCTGTGAGTTTTGAGAGAGAATATTTTCTCTTATTTTGGATAGGAAGATTATACAGGATTAAATAGGAGAGGGTGCCTTAATGTAGTTGACCCATTCCTAAAAATCAGGAACAATACAGCTGTTATTTAATAAAAGTAAAGAGAACAAAATCATGGAGAATATAGGAATCTCAACCATGATTACTGGTACCATAAAAGAAAAGGAAATAATTCAAACAAGGAAATAATATAATACAATCAATCCTAGGAAATCAACTATGAAGATTTGGAATTCCACACTCCCCCCAAGCTGGACTGAAGATGTTGATCATGCCCAGCTTGGATACAAAACTATCAAAGAGATCTCGGTTGAGAGCTTTAGTAAGGATCTCAGCAATTTGATTAGCTGAGGGAGCATAATCAATCTGAATAATTTTCTGATCCACCTTTTCTTTGATGAAATGCGTATCAATTTCAATGTGCTTAGTTTTGTCATGATGAACTGGGTTCTTGGCAATTCTGATTGTAGCTTGATTGTCACATTTTAACTGTATTGGGCTATTTTGGACAATTCTTAATTCATCAAGGAGTCTTTTGAGCCAAATTCCTTCACATATTCCAAGTGCTAGCGCTTTGAATTCTACTTCAGCACTACTTCTAGCAATAACAGACTGCTTTTTACTCCTCAAAGTGACAAGATTCCACCTTACATAAGTACAATAGCCTGATGTAAATCTCCTATCAGTTAATGAACCTGCCTAGTCAGCAACCGAATAAACTTCTGTCTCCCTGTTACTTCCTTTCTCAAAAAATAATCCCTTCCCAGGTGCTTTCTTGAGATATCTAAGAATTCTGTATATTGCATTGAGATGGTCATTAGTGGGACTATTCATAAATTGACTAATCACACTGACTGAAAAGCTAATGTTTGGCCTTGTATGAGCTAAGTAGATTAACTTCCCCACAAGCCATTGATACGTTTCTTTATCAATTGATTTAGCTCCATAAAAAATGTAAAGTTTATTTGATGAGTCCATGAGTGTCCACTGGTTTATAGCCAAGCATGCCTATTTCCTTGAGAAGATCAAGAGTATACTTTCTCTGGGAAATGGAAATTTCTATCCTTGATCTAGCAATTTCCATTCCAAGGAAATATCTTTTGATCTCAAATTCTTGAGATATAATACCTTTTAGGTGATTTATTTTCTCCACATGATCCCCAATTATAATGATATCATCCACATAAACAATAAGAATAGAGATTTTACCTCCAAGGGATTTCTTTATGAACAAAGTATGGTCTGTTTGTCCTTGGGAGTATCCATATTTCTCGACTGCCAAGGTGAATTCTTCAAACCACGCCCTGGGATATTGCTCAAGTCCATACAAGGACCTTTTTAATCTGCACACAGAATTGGAATTTCCTAAGTTTTTAAGTCCTGGAGGTATCTCCATGTAAACTTCATCTTTTAAGTCACCATTGAGGAAGGCTTTCTTCACATCAAGTTGGTGAAGAGGCCAATCTAGGTTAGCTGCTAGAGATAGGAACACCCGAACAGTATTTAATTTTGGGCAAATGTTTCTTGATAGTCAAATCCATAGGTTTGAGTAAACCCTTTTGCCACAAGCCGAGCTTTGTACCTCTCAATACTACCATCAGCCTTGTATTTCACATTGAATATCCATTTGCATCCCATAGGATATTTGCCATTGGGGAGTTCTGTGATGTCCCAAGTGCCATTCTTTTCAAGTGCTCGGACTTCTTCCTAGACTGCTTTTTTCCAGTTAGGGTCCTCTAGAGCTTCTTGAATACTTTGTGGAATAACTAAATCAGTCAAGCTTAATGAGAAAGCTTGATAGGAAATGGATAACCTTTCATTGGTCACAAAATTTTAAATAGGGTATCTCGTACAAGTTCTAACACCCTTTCTTTTTGCAATAGGTAAATCAAGATCATTTTCAGGAAGAGTATAAATGTTACCTTGAGTAATAGAGTTTGGCTTTGGGGTTGATGATTGGCTTTCTTCAAGTGGAATAAGCTCTTTGATGCCTTATCTCTCTAAGAGTAAACCTTTTGAACTTTTCCTCCTTGCTCTTCCTTAGTGTTTGTTGTCTTATGCTTATTTTGAATAATATCTGTATTATCAGAATCTAGATGCTAAGGTAGGTTGGTATTTTCAAGATCTAGATTCTCGGGTAAGTTGGTATTTTTGGGATCTGGACGCTCGAGTAGGTTGGACGGAGGCTCAGGTAGGCTGGAGTGAGCCTCGGGGTAGGTTGGATGGAGACTCAGGCAGACTGGATTGAGGCTTGGGTAAGTTCAAAACTTATATTCTTCTTGAATTGGTAGATAGATCTCCAGTTTTGGGGTAAAAAGGTTGATTTTCAAAGAAGTGACATTCATGGTATGATAGAATTTTCGAGTGATAGGAGAGTAGCACCTATACCCTTTTTGGAGAGGAGAGTAACCAAGAAAGATGCATTTAATGGAGTTAGGATCAAGTTTGCTTCTTTGGTGAGAGGGTATATGGGCAGAAGAGGTACATCCAAAAACCTTTAAGGGAAGGTTTGAAATGAGTTTGGACTTAGGAAATAGTTGAGTAAGAGTGTGATGAGGTGTTTGGAAGTTTAAGACCTTAGAAGGGATTCTATTGATAAGTGCCTGTAAGTACGGCTTCTCCCCCAGAAATGTTTGGGAACATTATGTGACAGCATGATTGATCTAGTAACTTCTAAGAGATGGTAGCTTTTTCTCTCGACTATTCCATTTTGTTGGAGGGTGTTTATGCAAGAGCTTTGATGGACAATCCTATTTTCTAGAAGATAGTGGCCAAGAATAGAGTGAAAATAATCTTTCCCATTGTCAGTCCTAAGAATTTGAACTTTGGCTTGCGTGGAATTGGTTTTGAATCATTGTGTGAAACTGTTTAAAATATTTTTCAGCCTCAGATTTTTCTCTTGAAAGGAAGATCCAAGTAATTTGATAGTGGTCATCTATGAATGAGATCAACCACCTAGCTCCAGTGATGTTATTTACCCGAGTAGGACCCTAAATGTCACTGTGTATTAGTGAAAAAGGATGAGATGGTTTATAAGACTGTGTGGGATAGATATTTCAGGTATGTTTGGTCATTTGACAAATTTCACATTGAAAATTACTGGGAGTTTTATTGAAAATTAGTTATGGAAACAATTTTGCAAGGTACATAAAATTTGGGTGGCCTAATCTAAAGTGCCACAGCATAATAGCATTGTTATTGCTTCCACTCATAGACTGACCAGTAACACTTATACTCGTTGGAGTCTGATCATCTTCTTTGAAAAAATATAGTCCTTCATTTTCCTTAGCATTGCCAATCTTCCTCCCCAAAGCCATGTCCTGAAATTCACAATGATTAATGAAGAATTTAGTGACACAATTCATGTCTCTATTGAGCTTGCTAACAGACAAGAGATTGTAGGTTAAATTGGGAACAAATAGAATAGATTTAAAAGTGATAGTCCTTGACAGAGAGATTGTCCCAATACCCTTTACAGTAGACAATGTTCCATCAGCTACTTTTACTTTGTGGTACTCAAAACAAGGACTGATATGGTTAGATAAGCCTGAATGGTCATGTGATCAAATGCTCCAGAGTTAATAATCCAGGGTTGCGGAATTTCTGTTTTGACTCTTAAGAGCATTTAAGAGATTAACTTTCTGAGCAATTGTGCTAGTACTCACATTTGATGAGGTAGTAGATGTCTGGACGTTATTAAATATTTTTTGTAGCATTTCCATTAGTTCCTTACTGAATTGAACTGCCTCTGCATTTGACTTTTCTTCTGACATAGCTGCAAGACCCTTGGTTTCTTTTTCAGTTGCAAGTTTGCTGGGTTTCTAATTAACCGGCTTTCCATGGATTTTCCAGTAGGTTTCTTTGGTGTGACCAGGTTTACGACAGTGGTCACACTAGAGTCTTCCTCTTTTTGTGCCCATTTGCATTTCTCGGGTTGCAAGAGCTGATCCTTCAAAGTTTGTTGTGATGTTTGGAGAGCTATGTTCTCCCAACATCAAATTCTTCCTACTCTCTTCTCTGATAGATGGGAGAGGTCTCATCCCAAAAATTCTTGCACGCACTTCATCTAAATTTTTATTTAGGCCAAGGAGAAATTTTACAACTCTATCTCTTTCCACAATTTTCCTATACTTGTTAGCATCTTCAGTACAGTTCCAAATAACTTCCTCAAATACATCTAATTGTTGCCATAATCGAGTGAGAGTATTATAGTACTGAGTAATAGAGAGGTCACCTTAACCTAAATCATGTAGACTGCTCTTAATTTCCAGCAACTCGGCACTGTTGTCATTGTCTGAATATGTCTCTTTTGCAACCTCCCAGAGTTCCTTTTCTGAGTCAAAGAACATAAAGTTCTGCCCAATCTCATTCTTCATGGTATTGATCAGCCAAGACATCACCATATTATTGTTTGTTTTCCACATCCTATATGAAGCATCTTCCTTCATAGGTTCCTTGGCAACACCCGTGAGATAATCATCTTTTCCCTACCCTGATATGAACATAAGCACCAATTTTGCCCATTGAATATAATTCTGGCCATTAAGCTCATGCCTAGTGATAGGAAGGGTGTGATTGTCTGAAGTACCATGGTTGGAAGGTGGGGATGACGTTACATCAGAATTGGAACTCTGATGAGAAGCCATCCCGTGTTTCACCATGGGACGATCGCGGATTTGGAAGTAAGAGGGATCAAAGAGTGCTTTGATACTATGTGAGTTTTGAGAGAGAATATTTTCTCTTATTTTGAATAGGAAGATTATACAGGATTAAATAAGAGAGGTGCCTTAATGCAGTTGACCCATTCCTAAAAATTAGGAACAATACAGCTGTTATCTAATAAAAGTAAAGAGAACAGAATCATGGAGATTATAGGAATCTCGGCCATGATTACTGGTACCATAATAGAAAAGGAAATAATTCAAACAAGGAAATAAAATAATACAATCAATCCTAGGAAATCAACTATGAAGATTCGGAATTCCATAGCCTCAGTGCACATAATGCACTAAAATTGGGCATATTAGAAACAGCTACTATGCTCTAAATGGTAAACCACCCCATACTGCTAATGTGGTTCAAGCAGCTACTGTTGAACCTCGCTTTAACCCATCTGACTAACTAAGAGACAATCTTTACAAAGTGTCACTTGGTCTAGCACTGACTATGATGATTACCTACAGTACCAAGATAGCCAACAATCCTCAATTGCATCTATTGGTCAAATAGGTAATTCTACTGTTTGCTTTATATCATCATCTACATTTGGCCCATGGATTCTTGACTCAAGTGAATCTGATCATATTTTTGTTAACAAGCATCTTTTCTCTAGTCTTAATGCTACTATTCATCCTCTTCCCACCGTTACCATAGCTAATGGATCTCATATTATTGCTAAAGCCATTGGCCAAGCACATCCTATTCCATCTATGTCATTAAATTATGTTCTTTATGTTCCTATATGCCTACTTAACTTGATTTCAATTAGCCAAACAACTTGTACGCTTAACTATACTGTTACGTGCCTTATTTGTTGCTCTAGTGTAGTACTTGACTACTGGTAAGGCTTCCATATCGTTCTTCCTCTGCTTCCCTGTATTGGCAGATAGAGACTTAGGTTAGGATGCTTCGAGGTGCCTAGACCTCTTGATTCAACACTGAGTTGAGTTGTAAAGATTTTGCATACTTTATTCATCAGAAACAGACTTTAAATAGCCTGCTGGCCTTATAATCAAAAAAGGAAAGAAACATCACAACAAAGCATAAACATAATCTCAAGGATCCTTAATAATTCCTATCGGTTCCTGGCATTTATTCTTATCCTAAACAACAACCTTCTAGAAAGATTTCAAAACATAAATAAAAAGAGGCCAGCTACTATGTCTCCAGGATTTTAGGGGCGTTGACTCCACTAGCTCTTTAATTCCTTCTAGTATAAAAGTGCTTAATAGAAGGAATTAATCTGCCAGATTTATTTCCATTTCTTCTAGCTTAGACATTTTCAAATTTATTTCCATTCCTAATTGGGTGCCTAACATATGCCCTTACCTTTTCTGATAAAATTATCATCATGCATGAACAAGAGACTAGACAAAATTCGCACAGGCCTGAATCATAAGGGTTGTTTCATCTTTCATTGCGTCGGTTTTGGAACGCCTGCAACTCTATATATTCACCAACCTTTATTCATTGTCGCCTAAAGCATCCTACTCTTTCAAAGCTATAGAAGATGGTTTCTTATTTATCTACTTTTAAGTCCTTTGATTGTGAGTCGTGTCAACTTGGTAAACATACCCAAGCTTTGTTTCCTAATCCTATTAATAATATGGTATCCCCAAGTTGAACTTTTTCACACAGATGCTTAGGGCTTTAGTCTTGTTGGTTGTGTTCTTGGTTTTCAATACTTTGTAACATTTATTGACCAACTATTCTAGTAGCACTTGGTTTTTTTTTCATTGAAAAGTCATTTAGAGTTATCTGTTTTCAAAAAATTGTGTCAAAATTCAAACACAATTTAGTGCCCCTGTTCGTATTTTACACAACGATATGACTGCAATATTTTTTGCATCATTTAAAAATTGTATGACTTCACATGGAATTCTTCATCAATCTTCATGTTCTCATACCCCTAAGCAAAATAGGGTTATTGGACATATGAATTGTCATCTCGTTGAAACAACTTGAACTTTGCTACTCAACATTACCTCATTTTTTTGGGGGATGGTATTCTTACTACATGTTTTTTATTAATCACATGCCATCTTCCCTGTTCCAACCATATACCCTATTTTCTTTGATTTCCTTATCATCCTAATTATTCTCTTCCTCCATCTCCATGTGTTTTTCGTTGCACTCGTTTTCCAAATCGGTGAAGTGTGGTTCCTTTGCTATTCTGATTTTCAAAAAGGGTATCGTTCTTGCTCTCGACACACAAACGGCTTCTTTATCTCAATTGATGTAAGATTCTTTAAGAGTTCTGCCATCACCAATCCCATATGTGCCTTCAGATGGCTCCAACTTGCTCTTCTGAAGGGTATTCAATCTACTCAAAACCCTCATCCTATTTATAATTTCTTGAGCTATCGTCATTTATCTTTCCCTTTTGAATGCTTTGTTCTCAGTCTATGCCTGAAACTACCAGTGAGGCCCTATCACATTTGGGGTAGCACCAAGCTATCATTGATGAGATGACTGCTCTACATCCCAGTGGTACTTGGGATTTGGTTGGTTGTCGTTGGGTGCACACAATTAATGTTGGCCTGCTGGTTAGATTGATCACTATATATATTTGGTCGTTTATGTGGATGATAAAGTTATAACAAGTAGTGACCAAGACGGTATCTAGTCATTAAAGCAACATTTCTTTCATCGTTTTCAAATCGAAAACCTAGGTAAACGTGATTATTTCCTAGGTATTAAGGTCGTTCAATCTAATATTGGTGTGATTATTTCGCAAAGAAAGCATGGCCCAGATAAATTGGAGGAAACTGGCAGTGAGATAGGTTGACACAACTATGGATCCAAATATAAAATTATTACCAAGACAGGAGGAGGAACTAGCAAATCCCGGTAAATACCAGAGACTTGTTGGGGAGCTAAATTATCTCACAATTACTCAACTAGGCATTTGCTTTGTTGTTAATGTGGTTAGTCAGTTCTTACAATCTTCATATGATAATCATTGGGATGGTTTGTTTGACATCCCCAAATAGGCCAAGGGAGCGCCAGTAGAAGGACTGGTATAGAAGATAAGGGTAATACACAAATGATTGGTTACACTAATGAAAAATTGGGCAAATCTCCTTCTGGTAGGCACTTGACTTGTGGCTACGATGTTCTTATTGAAGGACATCTGGTAGTGGAAGAGTAAAAAACAAAACATTGCTAGATCTATTGCAGAAGCTAAATATAATGCTATGGCTCTAGCCACATGCAAACTTACTTGACTAAAGTAGTTAATTCAGGAGTTAAAACTCAGGAAAATCACTCAGATGCAACTAATTTACAACAATCAAACTACCTTATAGCCTCCAATCTTCTTTTGATGAGAGGACCAAACATATAGATAGATATTGAATGTCATTTCATCATGGAAAAGATATTTTTTGGTTGCATTACTACAGGTTTCGTCAACTCGAATGAGCAGCTGGATGGTATCTTTACGAAATCCCTTAGAAGGTTGTTAGATAGTGTGAGTCTGTGACAGTTAGCTTAAAGGATGTAGAAGTCAACAACTAGTGAGCTAGGCTTATACTAGTTGTATTATCCTTGTATTTGACCTAATTTTGTGATTATAAATAGACACGCAGGGAGCCAAAAGTGTCAAGCAAATGATCCCATTCACATCTTAAAATAGAAAATTTCTTTTACTAGTTCCTAACACACATCCTTTAATCTAATCGTCGCACTATTTCAACAAAGGTCCTCGTATTAATTATATTCGTAACAAGCATCGTGCATATGCTCTATATGCACCAACTTAAGGGGTGTTGAATTAACTATAAATATTACACTAACTTCATTCCTTTATTACTTAGATATTCTTTAGTTGTCCCACATCACATATTGCAATATGTATAGTCTTGACATTATTATAATATATATAGCGGAATCCTATCTCCTTACCCTTTCCAATTACTCTCTCTCTCTCTCTCTTTAGTTTTTACGCAAGTCACGGAGGCTAGGAATACTTTGAAAATAAACTCTTGTTTATTAATCACTTATGGGACTAGTCCATCTTGGGGACCAAGTAGACGCAAGTCCACTACCTTTTTTTTTGGGATAAAACACGTAGTCTACAACTCAAGTATTATTGAGAAATCTATCAGTTATTCAAGTATAAGTCTTACAAAATTAAGTGGGAACATTAAAGGGCTATCTTTTCTTAACATTACCCTAATTATCTCTTAGGATTATCCTTTAGTTTTATAAGATCGGAGAGTAATTTATCAACAGATTGCTTTGTAAGTTAACTTTATCTCTAGGATTTTATCATATACTATCCTTGTTTTCAATCATAATATTAAAAAAAAAGAAGGTACAGAGGACTGAAGTGTGTTCTTCTCCAGCCCCTAATTTCTGCCAACCATACCTTTACTTTAACCCTAAATTTCAACATTGTGTCAGAGCCTTTTCATTCACCATAAGCCTAACTTCTGTTTTGGTTTGGTTAAGGTGTGATTTTACATCTTTTTCTTATCACCCAGTGTTGTTTTAGTTATTAAAGTATTTTACTGTCGTTAGAGATGTCCCCCTCGCCATCATCTCCGTTTTTATTTTTCATCACTATCATACATGTTATTCACTGTCCCATTACCAACCCATACCTTTACTTTAAAACAAACTAAAAAAAGAACACAAAACTAAAGCCTACACAGACACTAATAATACAAGACTCTAAGACCTAACCATTTAAGTTTACTAAAATACTCCTAGATTGAAAATATAATATTAACTTAAGAATCCACTAACCTACTAACCCAAAATAACTACGATAGGACTATCACAACCAGTCTCGTAATAAAAGCTGAAGCAAATTAAGAGATTCTTTGACCTTTTAGCTGATGCTTTGATGATGCCACTACTACCCATGCCGCATCACTAATTCTTTATTTAGTTTAAAGAAAGAGAAAAGAAAGGAAGATATCCTTTCCGTCCTTTCCTTTTAAATCTCTCCATTACATATTTTCTTTCAAATCCATCCAACCCAATGAAGGAAATAAGCATTCTCTTCCTTCCCTTTCAGAAAAATCCAACCATAGGGTTAAAGGAATTATAAAGAATATAACTCCTAACCAGAGGAAACTCCAGAGAACTGAGAAATCTCACAATCCACAATTCTACGAACAATCAATGTACTAGCAATTACCAAAGCCAGAATTAAGCAGGATCTCAGGCATAATTTCTTTCGCATACTGTTTACCAGCAAAGGAAGGAAAAATAAAGGATAGCAAAGCAGTACCCTTGTTCTTTGACCATTCAAGATGCACAATTGTGCACCACTGCACAAGCAGCAGCATCTGAATTAAGAAGTAAGAAGTTCAGGTGGGACCATCTGCACAGCTGTGCACAGTTCTACATATAAGTGGTAAGGAACTAGCACTTCTCAAAAAGAGTAATGCTAGTTGCACTACTATCTCTCACAACTGTCCCTTACAAGTCCTTCCAAATCAGGCCATTCGCTAGTTTGCCTAAAAGATGGAAGATGAATAATTTAAGATCACTAGAAAGATAAAATAAACATTTACATTTTTCTACCTGTATGATAATGGTAACTTTTATAAACCCAACTGGTACTATGCTAAAACGGATAGTAAATGAGCTAAAACTGGTTGGCAATCAGGAAGGAGTTTTAAGGGAGGGGTTGTGATAGATGGTAAAGTGACTGGCATTTTTCAAATGAAGCTATTTAAAATAACAAGATCTGATATATTTCTAAAGGAAAATGTAGAAAACAATATGATGTATACAATACCGAGTCAATAATGTCTTGACAGTAGATTGGGCTCATGTAGTATAACACATCATGAACTGTTGCACTTAGCGTGACACGCAGGCCCCGCACTCCATCCAAGGTTATTTTCTCGACGGCAGTTTCACCACTAAGCTTCAATCCTTTTCTCCACTATATAACATGTAGTGATAATATATATTAATTACACTCAAATAAAAGAAAGAGAAGGAAAGAGAAGAATAAACATAAGGGAACACAATAAGGAAGGAACAATGGTATGTTTTCCATTTGTGACCAGGAGTTATTTTAGTTTCTTCCACACATCATTGTAGTTCTTATAATATAGGGCAATCTTCATTCATATTCTCTTCTCACCTTGGTAATGGAAAACTCTAGGTCTGTTGATTCCTAAGCCACAGGTACTAACTAATTAGAACTTGAGCAACTATAGACAACAACATAATCTCATAAAAAGAGGTTTCTTTCAACCCTAACATCTAAATAGGGGATGACATGCTGATGGAGGATAGCATAAGGATGTTAGGTATATTATGGATAATTATGATATGGGTATTTATCTGTAAATTAGGTATTTATGACAAAGGTAATAATTAGAGATATTAGGATAATTGAATAAACTAGAATGATTTAGATTTATCATAGCTTAGATTAGTAGTTATTCTTAAGAATTATTATGTGTTTCCTTACGGTATTAAGTCTCATGTGGGTTTGGGCCTTTAATCCAGTAGTAACCTAATATTTCATTATACATAGACACACAAGGAACCTGACTATAGAAAAGATAGTAATCCCATTCTCATTCTTTCTCTAATTGGTATTAGAGCCTTTCCAATTTTTCCATTGGAACTCTAACTTTCTTTTTGTTTTTTTTTTCACCTATTTTCCTAAATATTCCCTTTTCTGTGGCTGAGAACGTTCAATCTCAATGACTCACTCCTTGACTGGCGGCGACTGAGGGACGACATCTTCTAACCGGCATTCCTCTCCTCGGCATGGTCGCAAAGACCACGGTGATGAGCGAGTCAGGACCTGTTCGAGCGTCTAAGCATTCTGGATTTGCTATTGTGGCCAATGTTTGGAGTTGTGGTGGCTGTGCAGGGAGTTACCGGCAGTCAAACCATGTTGCCGGCAAGGGGTAACTGACGGAGATGAGACTTGCTATGGCTGATAACGTTCTGCATAACGCGATCTTTGCGTGAGCGTGGTTTGAACCACCAGAGTCGATGTGACAAAGGCTGTCGACTGTGACAGATGCCATCGACGAGGTCCTTTGAACCACCGGAGTCGCTAATTTCCAATGACCTTTGACAACAAAGGTTCAGGTGTGGTTTTTTCATATTTTTGTAACCGCTTCATTATTTTGATCCTACTTTTGTGGCTGTTTTGATCTCTATTACTAGTAATATTAGTTTTTTAAGCACTTTGTATTTATCTATTGCTTTGTAATCATGGCTGAAAATCATTCTACAATTAGTAAGGTTGCTTTTGAGTCAAATATTAGTCATGTTGCTTCTGGGTCTAGTGAAAATAGGCGATTGGTATCTAAACTAATTTCAGCACCTACTAAGATTACAGACAGAAAATTAGAGGGTCCTCGTAACTATGTCCAATAGAGGAAAGGTGTCGAAATGTTTATGTATGATGTGGAGATGAAAGAACATTTGACCTGCCCTATTTCCCAAGATGAGGCTTCTAAAAAGAAATGGATTTGGGAGGATAAGCGTCTTTATGACCTGATCAAACAAACTTTGGAAGCCCGTGTTGAGGACATTACTACTCATTGTGATACAATCAAAGATCTCTGGGACTACCTGGAGTCATTGTACTTAGGCAAGGACGATTTGGCTCATATTTTTTATGTTCTTCAAGACTTTTACAGAGCCGATCAAAAAGATATCTCCTTAACGAATCACTTCACCCAATATAAGAAAGACTATGAGGAACTCAATACTTTTCTCCCTATTATTAGTGATGTCCAGGAAATGGGGGAGTATAGTGCAGCTCTATCCCAGATCTTGACTGGTTCTGACAAACTAAAACTACAAGATGTGTACTTTCGTCTGTTCTTGACAAATAGAGAATCTTCTAAGAGCGTGACTAGCACGGGTGAGACATCTGCTTTCTTGGGGACAAGTAACCCTAGTGGTTCCCAAGGTGGTCAAGGCAGTTCCTAGGATGTCCGAACTAGTTGACGAGACTCTGGGGTACAGGGAAATTTTACGTGTAATTACTGTAAGCAACAGGGTCACTTCAAGCATAATTGTCCCAAACTCCTTGCTAAGCAACAGCGAGTGGCGAATACAGTTGTTTCAGATCCTCAGCCAGGAGGTGAACCTAAGACCTTCACCTTGACCGCTGATGAGTATGCCCAATTCGCTCAATTCCAGGCAGCTCAATCCTCTACACAATCTACTGTGACTGTGGCTCAGAGAGGTACCTCTATTGCTTGTCTCTCCTATACTCTCAGTGGCTGGGTCATTAACTCAGGTATCACTGATCATATGACTAGAGATACAAGTATTATGAGTTCATTTTCTCCTTCGTCTCACTTGCCTAATGTAACTTTGGCAAATGGTTCATCCGCCCAATTCTTGGGAAGAGTACTGCTAGTCCCAGATCCTCCATCCCTTTGTCTACTATGTTTTACCTTTCTAAATTTGTTTTCAATTTGATTTCTGTTAGTAAGCTCACCTGAGCTCTTCAGTGTAGTATTGATTTTTTCCCTGAATATTGTGTATTTCAAGATCTTGGAATGAGGGCGATTATTGGTAGAGGCAGGGAATCAAACAATTTATACATTCTGGAGTTCCCACCATCTTCCATACCTTCCTCCATCGCTTGCTCCAGCACCACATAACCCTTGGACCTTCATTGTCGATTTGGTCATCCCTTGCTTCCATTTGTGAAGAAATTATGTCCTAGTGTCGAGTCTGCATCTTAGTGGAATGTGAGTCTTGTCAATTTGCTAAACAATGTCATGCTTCTTTTCCTATGTGTGTCAATAAATGAGCTTTAGCTCCCTTCGATGTTGTTCATTCTGATATTTGGGGTCCTTGTCCGATTATGTTCCAAATCGAAATTAGATACTTTGTCACTTTTGATGATGATTACTCTTGCCACTTGGCTTTATTTAATAAAGAATCGTTCTGAAGTGTTTTCAATATTTTCTGCCTTTCATTCTGAAACAAAAACACACTTTCAGGTGCTGATTAAGATTTTGCGTAGTGATAATGCTAAAGAATACTTTTCCTCTTCCTTTACTTCATTTCTTACTCAACATAGTACTTTACATTAGTCCTCCAGCAATGTTACCCCTCAACAGAATGGGGTAACTGAACGAAAAATGGACATTTAATGGATGTTGCCCGCGCTCTTTGTTTCGTACGAATGTGTCTAAACTTTTTTGGGCAGATGCTATCTCTACTGCTTGTATTTTAATTAATCGTTTATCTTCCTCTGTATTAAATGGTCAATCCCATTTCTATGTTTTACATCCATCTCACTCTTTGTTTTTGCTCCTTCCTCGTATCTTTGGTTGTGCTTGCTTTATTCATGATGTGCATCCCCGAGTGTCCAATCTTGATTCTCTTTCCCTTAAGTGTATTTTTCTTGGGTATTCTCAGTCTCATAAGAGGTATTGTTGTTTCTCTCCTGACTTAGGTCATTATGTTGTCTCTGCCGATGTTACTTTCTTTAAGACTACTCCGTTTTAGTCTGACCAGCCTGTCTCCTATGCATCCACCGGTGACTTTCTAATCTATCAGGTACAGTCCATCGAGCATGTCCCAACGCCCTTATGCCTCATCCTCCTATTACTTAGGTATATTTGAGTTGACCTTGCCCTTCTGGACCCTTCTAGACCTTTGCACCACAGGATGTACCGGTTGTGTCCCCTGCAACTCTTGAATCTCGGTCGCTATCGCCGTCCTTCTCTCTGGACCTGAGTTAAAACCTCCTTATTGCCCTTCGGAAAGGTAAACATTCCTGCACCTAACCCATTTCTTCCTTTGTTTGCTATGACAAGTTGTCTTTTGCTACTCGGTCTTTTGTTGCCTCCCTTGATGCTATCCCTATCCCTAAAACTGTGAGGGATGCTCTTGCTCATGATGGTTGGACCTTTGCTATGAAGGAAGAAATATCTACCCTTGACCATAATCATACTTGGAATCTTATTTCTCTTCCCTTTGGCAATCAGGTTGTGGGGTGTAAGTGGGTCTATACAATGAAGGTTAATCCTGCTGGTTCCGTTGCTCGTCTCAAGGATCGTCTCGTGGCAAAAAGATATGCTTAGACTTACAATGTTGATTACTCTGAGACATTCTCTCCTGTTGCCAAATTAGCCTCTGTTTGTTTGTTTATTTCCCTAGTAGCTATCCACCGCTGGCTTCTTCATCAATTAGATGTTAAAAATGCCTTTCTGCATGGCGATCTCTAGGAGGAAGTGTATATAGAGCAACTACCTAGGTTTGTTGCTCAGGGAGAGAATGGTAAAATTTGTCCATTCCACAAATCTTTGTATGGGTTGAAACAATCACCTCAACTTGGTTTGGGAGGTTGAGTGAGATGGTTCTTAAGTTTGGCCTATACAGGAGCTGTTATGATCATTCGGTGTTCTATTGACACTCCAATGTTGAGTGTATCATGATGGTGATATATATGGATGACATTGTACTCACTGAAAATGATAGGAGTGGCATCGATGCACTCAAAAGCTTCCTCTAATCAAAATTTTAGACTAAAAACTAAGGCCACTTGAAATATTTTCTGGAAATTGAAGTAAGTCATAGCAAGAAGGGTATTCTTTTATCACAAAGAAAGTATGTACTAGACTTGTTGACTAAGACAAGATTACTTGAAGGCAAACCATGTGAGACTCCTATGGTCCCAAATTTGAAACTCACAGCAAATGATGATGAATTATTGTCTGATCCAGAGAGATATAAAAAATTAGTTGGAAAGTTAAACTGTCTCACTATTACTCGCTCAGACATACCATTTGAAGTCAGTATTGTGAGTTAGTTCATGGCATCTCCTTGTACTGCTCATTGGGATGCATTACAGGGCATTTTGAGGTACTTGAAGAATGCGCCCAGACGAGGGCTGCTTTACAGTGATCATGGGCACTGCATAATTGAAGGTTTCATGGATGCTGATTGGGCTGGGTTACCTATTGACAGGAGATCATGTGCGGAATTTGAATACCGAGCCATGGCCCAAGCAACGTGTGAACTCCTATGGGTATTTCAACTATTGGAGAAAGTAGGCTTTAGGAGTTCTGGTCCCATGAAGTTATGGTGTGATAATTACGCAATTATTCATATTGCCTCAAATCCAGTTTTTTATGAAAGAGTGGCTAGATCTCCATGAGCCATATTGAAACTGGAGAACAACTTGCTGATGTCTTTACTATGGCACTTACTGAGTCCCAAGTTCAATACATTTTACAAGCTGGGCATGATTGATATATATGCTCTAGCTTGAGAGGGAGTGTTATGAATTATTATGTGTTTCCTTATGGTATTAGGTATCATGTGTTGCCCTAGTAGGCTTCAGCCTTTAATCTAGTATAACCTAATATTGCATTATAAATAAACACACAATGAACCTGATTATAGATAAGTTAGTAATCTCATTCTCATTCTTTCTTTACTTTATTATAGTTATCTAATAGATTATTGGATTATTATTTATAGAGAATAAAGAGATTTTTATTCTATTATTTCTACATCAGAATCAGACCAAACTACAAGTTAAATAGGAGAGGGAGGAGTAAGTGCAATTACAAATCTGAACAACCAACTACAACTCTTAACAACCAACTACATATCTGACCAACTACTTAGCTACCAACTACTCAGACTCTCTAATTTCAACTCTACACTTCACCTCAAGTTGGACAATATATGTTTATCATTCCCAGGCTGGATAACAGTTTTCAAATTGCTCACTGTTGAGTGCTTTAGTAAGCATGTCAGCATTTTGTTGGGATGAAGGAGTATAATCCACTTGAATCACCTTATGATCAATCTTTTCCTTAATAAAGTGCCGATCAATCTCAATATGCTTTGTCTTGTCACACTTAAGTCTAATAGGTGCAGTAGCCCGAGATAGATCTTCTGTCAGTTAGGGACCCTGCCCAATTAGCATCAGTATACATATCTATATCTTGGTTAACCCCCTTTTTAAAGAATAATCCTGTCCCAGGTGCTTTCTTGAGGTATCTAAGGATCCTGTACACAGCTTCAAGATGTTCAACAGTTGGATTATTCATGAATTGACTCACAACACTAACGGCAAAACTGATGTTAGGTCTAGTATAAGACAAGTAAATGAGCTTACCCAACAGTCTTTGGTACCTTCCTTTGTCAGTTGGTGTGGCATCTTTTCTTACATCAAGTTTCTTGGAGGTATCCATAAGAGTGTCAACAGGTTTGCAACCAAGCATTCCTGTTTCTTTTAAAAAATCTAGTGCATACTTCCTTTGAGAAATAGATATGCTTGTCGATCTGGCAATTTCCATCCTGAGGAAGTATTTTAAAACCCCCAAATCCTTGATCTCAAATTCTTTGACTAGGATACCTTTCAAGTAGTCTAACACTTCTGTATCATTTCCAGTCAAAATAATATCATCCACGTAAACAATAAGAATTGCAATTTTACCTCCAGAGGATTTCTTAGTGAACA
>JASKGM010019019.1:0-29683 GCA_034509205.1 Ceratonia siliqua
TAAGCTATATTAGTAAGGGTATTTTAGTCTTTAGTCTTTGGTCTCAGTATTTCAGTTAGACTGTATTTCCTTTTTCTATTATATATATATGATCACCTGTCTAATAAGACATGGTTTTTCATTATTTCTCTTTCCCTTCAACAGTTTCGAACTAATTCTTTCTAGTCTTACCCATACAATGTGCAGTATTAAATTTCTTCATATAATATAATAATTAAAATCAGTTTAGACACAAAAAGAAAATTTAAATATAAGGGGAAAAAAAAGCACAATTGATTTGCAAGGAACCTCTCAAGTTTTGAAAGAATTAAAACAATGTACTTGTCTATAATTTTTTTTTATTTGTACATTGCATATGATAAACCACCAAGCATATGATAAACCACCAAAACTATGGTTATGGAATACAAAGATTTAAACAAACACAATTCTCAGACTAACATACAAATGTTTTATATAATCAAAGTAGTAAAAGCCATGTGATGCACAAGTTGTACAAATTTCTTTGTATCAAACTGATACTAATAAACCTTTTGTTCCATAATTGAAATAACATAATGTCTTCTCCAAAAGTTCACCATGCATTAGCTTGATTTAGAGAAGTATAATGTTAAGTTCATGTTTGCTTTTTATATTTCTATACGTAGATTTATTTCCTCTTTTATATTTTTCCAACCCATTGGACTTTAGACTTTCTTATATGCAGTACTTACTTTTCTAGTTAGATATAAATATCATGTATGCCTTCTTCGAAATTTGCAAGATGTAGGCATACTGCAAATGAAAATTTTTATTCCGTTATTCCATTTTAAATTATGTAACTAATTATAAGCCTAGTGAGCATACAATTATTTGATTCTATTGGTGTTCTGTTACTAAGGGTAAAATTATATTTTTTTCAACGAGTGCAGATGTTTGTTTATATTTTTTATTTTTGTGTTGATAAATGTTAATTATGTCTACCGAGTGTCTAGGAAAGATGATAAAAAAAATATTTAATATTTGGAGGAAAAATGTTTTACTTAGAAAAGCCTTTTGTAGTAAATGCATTTTTCAGAGCATTAGAATTCCTACTAAATGCCCAAAACAGTGAAAAGATGCCAACCCCATTATGGCTTTATCTAGTCACATTAAATAGTCTTTGTAAGTTAATAGTAAACACAGAAAAGGAAGATGCTGTCATACATATTAAATCATCAGCCATCCATGTAAAATTTCCTTTATGGCTTTATTTCAGGGTGCTTCATCAATCATTCATAACTAAAGAAGCTAAATGGTTATAAATGGTAGTAGAGGAGACAGAGCCTTTATACATAATGTCATAAAAAACATAAAAGTAAAAATATATATCTAATTTGAATAAGTGCACAAACCTAATGAAAAAGAAATGCCAAAAGCACTAAATTAAATGAGAAAGCTGCCAATTATAGTACAAGACACATGAATACCATTTGTAAGTAAAAATTCAAAATATGCAGATAGCATGAGAGTTAATTACCACACCAATGAATAATCTTCTATACAACTCTCATTAAAACAGTATACAACTTAAAAAAAAAAAGGCATTAAAACTTCACCTGTCTCAAACTTGAATAGAAGGTATGGCCACAAAAACGTGACTCTCCCTCTCCATAACCCAAGGAAGGAACAACCAATTTAATCCAAGGCTCCTTCAAACTGTACTCTTCAATTACCCACAATACCATTCTCATCATTAAAATTGGGAGCACATGTCATTCTAAAACCTTCTTCACATTCAACAATAAAATATCAACATCAGGTGGTGGCACCTCCTAAGTTTTTTAGATTAAATCGTACGTTTTGAAGATTCCACAAAACATATTTGAGTATTTCTGTAAAAGTTCCTGTAATATGATTTCAGGTTTTCCCATCCAGAATGCAAAGGAATCATGCAAAACCCCACAGATAAAAGATCATCAGATTGGTAGAATACAATTTGAAGACCAAAATATAGTCAACAATAAACAAACAGTAAATATATAACAGAGAATCAGAGATAAGAATTATTATCTCAATTTGGCTAGGAATGTTGATAGACATACAAAAGGCGGGAAATTTCAAGCGGGGCAAACGGTGGACCACTTATAAATTTCAATAAAACAACAAACCCAAAAGCTCAATTGTTGGTGAGCTTCATGTACAACATGAAAAGCAATTGAATTGTCGTTTTATATATAACAGGCAAAAAACCAAACTACTTGACCGAGTCTGGAACATGGAACAATGGGATTATACTTGAACGTAAGTTCATAAAGCTCATTTCATAATAGGCAGGTATCGTCACTATTACGATCTCGTTTTCCCCAAAACCTTGCCCTAATGTTATAGCCAATAATACATTAAACGAGGCTACAAAATTAACAAAATCAAACACTTTATAGCACAAATTGCCAGAGCAAGAGAATTAGGGAGAAACTGAGAAAGAAAGAGGATTTAATTTTTCTCGCAAGGAGATTCTTGGGACCGGATACCTAGACTGGCACCGGTGGCGGAGACACCGTTCGGTACTTCCAACTAATGAACCAGGTATATGAGAAAAGAAAAATAACGGTACTCACCTACAACGCTGAAACAGTAATCAGCAAGAGAGGATCGTCACAGAGGTCGCCGAAGCCCTCCACACTCTGCCGCAGAGGCGATGCTACAGAAGGGATGGGGTACTTGGTAATTCTAGAGAAATTGTGGCTTTTTTCGAATTTAAATTTGAAACAATCCGACATCTAAAAATATTGGCGGATTTGGATCATATTTTTGGTCGACGGTTCATTAATTTTAAATAATAAGTAAAGAAAGTACGTATTTTGTGAAATAAATTGTAATAATTTTTTTAATTATAATTTAATAATAACCTTTAAAAAAATTACAATAATTATATTACAATAATATTAAAAATATTACTTCTTTTTCAAGTTCTGACAGGAACATAAACTGAAATTAACTATATTTTTTTGTAAAAATATTTTTTATAAAATTTGTGATTAAAATTTTTTTTATAAATTTTGTAAAAAATATTTTCATAAAAAGAACATTATTTTGATATAAAATAAATTTGCAAAATTTATAAAACTAGCCTTACTCATTTTAAATTTTCATATACTAGTCAATACACAAACTACTCACAAAATTAAAAAAAATAATAATAAATAACTTATTTTTTCTTGTGTGCATTTAAAACTTCGTAAAATATAATTGAATTCTATGTTATTTAATTTAAGTTGCTTGAAATATAAATAAAAAATTCTATTTACTCATTTAGAAAAGTATTTTTTTCTTATTTTAATTTTTTTAAATTGATAAGATTTTAAAGGTTGATAATTAATTTTATACTTTTTAAAAAGAATATATTTTCACTCACTTTAAGGAGAATTAAATTATCCTTTTTAGAATTTGTGACTATACTTTGTAAAAAATACTTTGCGATCAAAGCATAACTCCAAAAAAATCATGTCACCACTTTAAACCCCAAATGAACCGGGTTAAATTAGCTATTTTCTAACAACAAATTAGTAAGTATACATTAAATTAAACATATTAAATAATATGTTTACAAGATATTATAATAACAAATATATATCTAATTCAAACGTGTTAAAATTATTTAGTTCTGTTTTTTTTAATTGTGATTATGGTATGAGTCCGCTTAAAATTTTCTTATACATAATATAATATACTTCCTGTTAATATTTAATGTAATATATAAAAGATAAAACTTGAGATAATGTATTTAATTTCTATAAGTTGATCTATAGCTATTGTAGTATATGGAATTATTATTAATTTATATGAAAGAATTCTAATATAAATATTTTTAAGAATGTAAAAAAAATTCAATTCACACCAATTGCTCACACCAGTTCGCACTAATTCAAAAACAATAGATTATTCGTTGTAAATCACTGGCAATAAAACTATTTTAGTACTGAAGATTACATATTCAATCTAAGTTGAACCAAATTAATAAAAAAAAAAAAAATTATCCATGTATTGAATCGAACCAATTTGATAGTTCACTGGTTGAACCCTTCCCACAATGATTTAAGACCTAACTTCATAACAGTCTACAATTATAACGTTTTTCAATAGCTCAATCATGTGTGAGGAACGATATAATCTATCTATTCTATATTATATTAGTAAAATGTTCTTTGAGGGTTGATAGAAGGTTAATATTTGTTATTTTTATTATTTATATGTATTATTTTATAGTGCTTACACGTGTCATTTTTAACTTTTTTTAAAATTAAAACTACTAAATTTATTTTTTGATAATTTCAAAATTTAAGTTGTTTCTTTTTAATTTTGAATTGAAATAAAATATTAAATTAGATAAAATTAAAATTTGAATTTTACCAATTTAACCAACCCATCTAATTTTATTAACTTCTTACCATGTCTATTTTTTATAATTTCTTAATTGAAATAAAATTTTCTAATAGTAATTTGATATCTCCTTTATTTTCTTTTGGAAAATTCTCTTTCAATTCCCATTAATGCAAATCCAAGTAGGCTCATCCGTTTGAATTTAAAGATCTAATTACCACTCATACAGTCAAATGTTTCAAATATTTCAAATTCAAATTGAAAATTGATTCTAAAATTTGAAATGAAAATTTTATCTTCACTAATAATTACATCTTCTTTCTCACTTCTCTCGCTCATTTTTCTCAATTTGTATTTCAACTAATTAGCTCTTTCATTGTCTTTTCTCAAGTACGGTGAAGCCTTCAATGCTAAGGTCATTTTTGATATTTCAAAAACTAACCAACAACAACTATCAGTGGTAATTCCATGCTGGCACAAGTTGTATATAAAGCGTTGGCTCGTCGTTTAAAAGGAAGCGAAAACAAGGTATGTTGTTAGTTTCATCTTTCTCATTTGGAAGAGGTTTTTCATTATTTGTGTATATTTTCCTTTTTATTCTATATTTTAATTTTCAAGTTTATATTTCTACCCTCATTCCCTTTTCTTCATTGATCTTCTGCAATTTCTCAAAATCCCCATCACCACCAACTGAAATGCACATATAGAATTTTTATAATAGTTCAGCATCTAAGGTATGATTTTAATCCCTTGGTTTCTTATTGAAAGAAAATATATTTGTTGAAGGAAGCAAACTATTCTGCTAAAGCTGACAAGGTATAAGATTCCTTTTTTTTCCCATAAATATTTAATATTGTGTGTTCTAAAGGGACATGGAGAGAGTTGCAAATGCACCGTATATGTTGTGGCATTTTCATTGCAGAGGACATCTATATTATATTTAATGGCCCTAAATTTTGATGCAATTTGGATATCTAAATGTTATTATTATTACTATTATTGCCATTATTGCTGCTATACAACAATGCTTTCTGGCCCGTTATTATTCTCGATTGTTTTCACTGCCAAAATTCAAAGACAACTATCAAATAAATTATTTTTTTTGGCTTGAAGAATGCTTGCCTCATCTTCTCTGTTTTTAGTCTAAACGAAATGTGGGATTTCTTTCTGGCAGGTAAAGAGCAAATGTGGCACTCACTCGTGCTAGGTATGCTACAAAATGTATATTTTAGTCGTGTTGCTTTTAAAATATTTTTTGTCAATATAGAATAGTTGTAACATTTCTTTTAGATTTGTAATCTTTGATGTGCTTTGTTTTGCTTTCCTTGGTGTTTTTTTTTCCTCTCTTTGATTTTCTTTCCTTGAGAACCCTATATCTCCCAGTTTTGTTTGATAGATTGCTATGGATTTATATTATATATGCTATATTATATCCCCTGTATAAAGCAATCATGTCTTGACAAATGTTGGGTGGTAAAAATTCATATTTGGATTTTATGTTGATGTCTCTAAATACTAGAAATGGTTGTATGGTGATTTCCACATATGAGATCGCTAAGTTATTTCCACATTTGTTTGGCCAACCTTCGGTAATTTTGGTGCCAACTGAATTAGTGGCATCTCGTTCTCTTGATCTTAGGTAGTTGAGCAAAGAATTGGTATTAGTTATGAAGAGATAAAGCAAGCACTATTCGGTTTTTATTTTTATCACCATTTTTTCTTTACTTTTTATATGTCTCTGTTTTCATTTTTTATAAGGTTTCTCCATTTCCTGTAGTAGAAGTGTTGAAGATAATATTGGGATTGAGACCACCAAATGTATAGTCCATTGCATCAAGGATTTTGTTTTACCTTTTGTCTTTTTACAGCTGAGTACCTAAAGGTAAAGCTCTTCCCTTTGTTTTTCATGGTTTGCGATTTGAAATTTCAAGCATTTTAAACTTCTTCCATTTTGGACCACTACCTTCATTGTATGAACCACTAACAGTAATAAGAGATTATGTTGTATTTATATTGGGTAGCTTAGGGATTGATGAGCATGGTGTCGAAAGGTGTGAGATTTTTTTATATCTCTATAATGGATATACTGGGGATTGGAATTGGATGAACAGCTTATAAAACAAAGGATTTTTCTAGTACAAATCAATGAAGGATTTTGTTGAAAGTTTTGTCCTCTAGTGATTATGATACCTATAATTGTTTTCTTTTCATTGCTGCTATATATTATGACTATGATATAATAAGTTATAATTATTGCTTTGTTTTTAAGATTTTCAATCGAGTAAATGTTTCTATCACGATTCTATAATATACTACATATTAACTATTTGAGTGTTAGTTTGATTTTTTGTTTTAAGAAATCTATGTTTTTATTTTATAACTTATTTATTCTAGAGATAAATCTAATAGAATGTATTTGTTGGTCAACAAATCAATTAAAAAGTGAATTAAATAATAACAAAAAATTTAAAGTTATAGTATTTTAACTAAAAACAATGATAAATATTTGTTGGTGTATTGCACTTTACATAAGGTTGAAAATTGTTAGTACTATCATGAAGGGGAGCTTTTACAATGTTTTCCTCTCCATTGCTTTACTGTTTCTCAATAATATTACTCGGTTAATTATTTCAAATGTAACTGAGAAGCCATTTATTTTAAGGATCCTAATGCTTTGCTTACAATGAAGATAGATTGGTTTGTTCCTATCTAATATATATATAATAAGTTAATGACAATAACATTTAGTAAACATTTTGAAAATCCTAAACAATTTCACCAAATAAATATTTACAAAATATGAAAATAGATATGAAAGAATGATCCTTGA
This sequence comes from Ceratonia siliqua, assembly GCA_034509205.1. NCBI lineage: Eukaryota > Viridiplantae > Streptophyta > Magnoliopsida > Fabales > Fabaceae > Ceratonia > Ceratonia siliqua. The sequence goes on from JASKGM010019019.1 coordinate 7,172, forward strand.
TGCTGTTCGGCCTAATTTAAATGCTATTCAAGATATTAAGGAACCTAAAGGTAATGTTGTTAATCTCAATTGTTAATTAGTACAACTATGCATTGTATGAGTTTTTCATTAGTACTTCACCTAATTTGAGAAAGATCTCCACTGAATATATATATATATATATATATATTACTTATTAATGTTCTAAGGTTACCAACATTAATTACTCTTGAAAAGACTTCAATTAAATATTTAATGAGTTTTGATTTTCTTTCTCTTTTCATCATTAATGTTACGTTAATTTTAAAATATAACTATTACCCATCAATCAAGCTATAAATGTGATTATTTGTAAATTGGATATTTTAATTAAATGTAAGGACAGTATTATTTTTAGTTAATTGCAATTACATATTAGAAAAAAAAAATAGTATAACAATTACATAAGTAATTTTAAATTTGCATTTTACTACTAATAATTTAAAATACCTATGATTTATCTAATGATTTTTAAGATTTAAGAATTCTAAGATTTGAAATTTTATGATGTGTTTGATTTGTAAAAACATTTCCTATTTTCATTTTAAAAATCATTTTCATTTTCAAACTTTGGGCGTTTGGTTTGCAAAAATATTTCATGTTTTTATTTTTAAATTTTATAATTTTAGAAAACATGTTTGGTTTTATTTCCATATATTATTTTCAGAAAATGAAAACTATGAAAACATGTTTAGTTTCTAATGCTAAATCTTGTTTTTAGTAAATGAAAACTATTTTTATTATTTTTCTGCTCGTTACTAATTTTTTTACTATTTGTGAAATTGCCATTGTTTTTTCATTATTTTTAACTTAATTACGATATTACCACTGCGTTTTCAAAATAATTGTTTTCAATTTTCAAAATTTACAATATGAAACATTGAAAATAATTTTTTATTATTTTTAAATTTTCAAGAAATTTAGGAAACATTTTCAAGAAAATATTTCCTAAATTTTTAACCAAACACGTTTTACTCTTATTTCCAGTTTTCAAAGAAAATAAAAACAGAAAATGCCCAAACCAAACACACCCAATTTTAGAAAACACATTTAGTTTGTATTTCCATTTCCTGCATTTAGAAAATGAAAAGTATACAAACATGTTTGGTTTATATACTAAATTATGTTTTCAATTGTGTCATTGTTTAGTAAAGAAAAAAATCAACTCGTTGAATAAAGAAAAAAATATACATTTTTCATACACAATATTTTGGTAAACCACCCATAATTCAGCCACCCCCTACATATTTTATAACCTCTCCCACAAAAAAACTTGTAATTCCAACTCCACGTAGAATTCCATCAATTACTCGTCTATCAAAAAAAGAATTTAGTTTACCTAATCTTCTTACACTATGAATTAAAGATATTCCATAAAAGCATCTATGTAACCTCGATTATATAATCAATCTTATAAGAAATTTCTTATTTTATTTGCAACAATTTCTTTATGTACATTTTTAGGAAAAAAATTCACTTAGTTAAAATTTTGTAAAATTGATTAAGCATGTTCATAGAAAAAAGATGCTATAAATATTATGAAAAAAGCTATACTAACAAAAAAGTTGCATTTGTGACAAATTCATACCAATCCACAAAATTATTTGAATTTGGATGTAAAAGGTCTATAGATGGAATTAACAATTTGGATATTATATCCAAATCTATTCCTTCTTGATTGAAAGAAATTCCTATGACCCCAATGAACAAAGTAATAATACAAGCATAGAAAATAGGATAGTACTTTTTACAATTAACATTTAAATATCCTTCAAAAACAAGTAAATAGATCCGAAACATATAAAATGTTGTTAATCCTACTATGGAATAAGCTATCTGCCCTTGTTTTTTTGGTCTTTATGGTGATCATCACTTGATGACGTGGTTGCTTTCATTCTCTTATAGCTTGTTGATAAAATGTCACCCTCAAGATCAATAGTTTGTGAATCAACATGTTCACCTTTTGAAATAAAATCCTCCTTTAATATGCGGTTGGTGGCTCTTGTGTTGAGGCATGAATTAATTTTCTCGGTGGCTATGCCAGTACTGAATATTTCACCTAAGATATTATAGTCATGCTCAAAACCATGCTTCTTAAATTGCTTGTAGTATCTTCCTTTCTACATTAAATTAATGAACAAAAGTTAGTACGATGTAAGTGGATGCTTGAAACAAATACTATACAACATAATAATATTAATAGTTGTATTTGCACATACCATATATAGTTCTTGCCATACATCTTCAGGTGCATTTACTTTATTAGCAGTTGAATCCCATGTAACCCCTATATGGGGCAACAAGGTTGAAAACTCACAACATTGAATACGTAGGCTATTAAACTTTCCTTTCAATCTATCCACAACATAGTTTTCTCCAATCCTCCCTACAAGTTCATTATTTATCTCTTCCCAAATTGATTGATTAAAAGTGGATGTTTGCATTTGTTTCTTCTCCACTCGATCATAGATGGTTTCAATGAATATTTTCATGTTTTGAGTTGACCATTCCATTTAGTTGTCTCCTTTCTCACCTTTTCCTCCTATCTTATGCCAGTAACTTCATATTATAAATATCAATCATACATATAAGACATTGAAAAAAACATTATAGGTAGCAAATGAACGAGAAAGTACAAGAGTATACTCCATAACCATACTCTCATATCATGATAAATTGCATTTAAAAAATTGAAGTTCAGGAATACTCAAATGAATGAAGGCTACTGTGTTATAAAGTACTCAAGTACATCAGGCAAAGGAGTATTTAAGAGTAAAGTCTGTGGTCATAAAAAACTAGAAATCATACTTTGCTTCAGATACTCGGTCTTTAAGAGTAAAGAAAAAGCCATTGGTGAAGTTAAAGTGTAATGCACAGTGGTGGTCATTTGAGTAAAATACCAAAAATAGGATTTTGCCGCTCATAATTCTTTCTATATAAAAGGTCAAAATTGTGTCATAATAATCATGAATTACTTATATAATTTTTTTTTTGTATGAAAAATTGTGTGATTACTCAAAATGGACAAGAAGCTTATATGAAAGTCTGCAATCTCTATTAGTAAAGCATTGAAAATGCAATTAAATTAAAGATTCCCCAAAAGTTTTCTAATATCACTATCTAAATCTTAGGTAGCTGTCTTCAATAGATACTTAATCCAAATTTCAAACATCTACTGCATAAACAATATGTAAATCTAGAAAATTCTAGCAAGAGATGTTACCCCACAAGTCAATCATCCATATATGTATAGCTAACTATTTTGTTACACTAATTTCAAGGCAGAATGCAGAATAATTAGTATATATTTACCAACCATGGCCTTGTATAATATATGTATAAGGAGGAGACAAAGATGTGACTTCTATCCGTACTAATTTAACAGGGTGCCATGCCTACCCAACCATGATTAGTTGTCTTGGTGTTTGCCTAATTAATGCCCTTTTAGCTTTACTTAATGAAAAAACATGTGAAGATGACTAGATGCGCATAAGATTAGATAGGAAATGGCCCTTGCAATTAGAAATATGAAGATTTTGTTGGCTCATTTAAGTTGTCCTGAAAAGTTAGTTGTATTCCCAATTTAATATAAATACATTTTAATATAAAATAAATAAAGAGTTCATTTACTTAAGTTTTATTTTTTATCTATTAAGGTTCATAAATTCTAATAAACTAAGATATATTTGCGTAAGGGTTATGCAAAAAGGAAGATATGTATCTTTTGGATAAATCTAAAATACTATTCACAGTTACTAAATAAAGCCGATCACTCTATTGAATAAAGACTATAGTGTACGGATTATCTCCAAAGAAAGAATGAGATTCTTTTCTAAGGGAATGATGAATCTCAAATCATTGAAGTAGTAGACTTCAGGTAATGGTACAATTAAATTAATTGGAATCAAGTGAGATATCAATTTCAAGTTAATATCGTAACTTTAAACTTAAATTCACACATATTGCATTCGCTAGTGGCAGAATCGAAATCCTGATGGATTTTAGACTCGTGTCCGTGTCCATGTCCATTGTGATCTTTGATATACTATGGGCACGACCATTGTGTGACATTGGTCAAGACTCTGTATGTTGGGATCATAGTGGAAGTGAATATCCTAAAACATAAATTTAAGAAATAAAGTTTGTAGCATTACATAACTTCTAGTGATTTGAGGAAGACAAGTAATATATATATGGGCTGAGTAAAATGATGAATTAGTTACTCATTATTTCAAGATAATTTTAGAAAAATTCTAAAAGATTATATGGTCTCTTATCGAATGAAATACGAGATCAGGGGACAAAATTAATATAAGGGGTAAAATAATAATTTCACCTTGTGTCAATGAATGGTTACAAGGGTTCACAAACACTAGGTTTGCAAATTGGATAAAGCAATGTTCAAAATTGACTTCTCATAATTTTAGAAATTATCAAGAGTATAATCATGAGTCTTTGGTGAAATGACTTCATGATTAATAAAATTGGATTATCTTAATGAGATTAAAATATTCCCAAATTAATTGGATCTTGAAATTCCTATGTCTAAACGGATTCCCCACCTAGTTTTGGAGAATTCAATCCACAATAAGTTAGAATAAATTCAAGATGAAATTAATTGATAGCATTTCAACTAATATATTTATTAAGACATGAGTTGTCTTAATTTAGACAAAGAATTATTTTAGGACAAATGTTGTCCTAAACATGGTTGAAAATGTAAGAAATATTTTTGTCATTAAAGAGATCAAAATAATTCTTACATTAGTTGTCTAAATTAAACAAGTGTTGCTTTAATTTGACAATAAAATTTTAAGACAAAGGTTTGTCGTAATTAAGACAAATGTTATCTCAATTTAGACAACCTTTATCTTAGTAATTATTTTTGGTTTAACTACTTTAAATTAATATTTGAATTGTTCAAATATTTAATTTGAAGAAGTTGCTTAAAATAAAAAAATATTTAATTAGGAATTTTAGCTATAACATTTTATTAGGTTAAAATTAATTTAATTATTTATTTATCCTATTGTTCCTCCTCAAGTGATGGAGAGGTGTATGGCCAAAGTAGGGGAATTAGTCTTCGACATGGTCAAATATATTTCTTCCAAAATATTCTAGTTATCTAAGTGAATAAATGTTGGAAATTAGAAAAGTTTTAATTTCTTAGGTACCATATATTCACTAGGAAACTAAAGAATGAATTAGCTGCCTACTTGAGAAAGAGGGAAGAAAACTTTGAGAGAGAAATTTCTCTTAAGGCTAAGAGTGTTGTGAGTTTGAAAAAACAATTTTGAGTGATTTCAAAGTACAATTCCACATGCTACACTAAGAGGAACAAAGGGAAGGCTTTCTAATTTAATTTTGAAAGCTATCAATTATTGTTCTTTCATCTTTTGTTTTGTTCTAATCACTAAATCTATTCACCGTAGACTCCGTGGATTGGTGCTTTCCAAAGAATAAGCAGTTAATGCTCTTGGTTGGAAAGCAAATTGCAAAATTAAAGTGACTACATGAGGTATGTAAAATTCTTATATATTTTACTTCTCTTACTAGCCGTGAGTTATTTGCTTATGTATTTCGTTTTCGCCTGTTTGCAAGCTTAAATATTTTAAAAATTTTAAAACACATGCTTGTACACTAAATACTTAAGATAAACAACTAGATCCAATAATTGGTATCATAACTTATGGTTCACGACTAAATGTGTATACGATGTATGGTTGGTACCTATAAATCATTTATAATGTATGATTGTATGTATGATATCTTTGATACAATTGTTTTTGTTTAAATTAAATGTCTAGCCATATTAATGCCTTAGAGGAATTTCCTTGTATTTTTGGGATATATCAAGAAGGGTGACCCCATAAGGTCATGTTTCCTTTTTTGTTTATTTTTGTTAATTTTTAAATTACAAAATTATGTTGTAAATGGGAAGAATCTATCAATTGTAACATGGAGGCAATGGTAAGCCTAAGCAATATGTTAGGACCTCTTGGCCAATGCATGGTAAGTTGGTGGAGACATCCCAAAAAGTCCAAGAGTTAAAGCAATTGCAAGGAATGAAGAAAATAAATGTAATAGTTTATCGTTTTTTTTTTCTCTCCTAGGATGGACATTAATACGATATTGGTATTATATTTAATTTTATAATGTGTGATATTATATGCTATAACATGTTATGTATATTAGTAGGTGCCAATCAACCTCACATGCTCATACATACATTATCTTTTATATTTTAAAAGAGTTTTAAAATGTTGAAACATAAGAAAGATGAATAATTAGCAAGTTAGCTAATTAGGATTTAATTTCTCAACTAACTCTATTAGTTAGAAATTAATTAGGTCCACAATTGATAAATTAGTTAAAAGTAACTAATTTACCACTAAAGAGTTTAGTTAGAATTAAATCACCTAATAACTAATTAGTTAATTAAACCACCTAAGTTTTCAAACTGAGTTAGTGTGAAAATAATTAGGAAATGCATAAGGAATTAAATATATAATATTCCTAAATAATTACCAAAAGTTACTAATGTAAATATTGTCTAAAAAGTTTAGAAAGGAAACCAAGTTCATAAGTGATTTAGTTTTTATAAAAGGATACATGTTAGAAAACTTGGTAAATCAACTTAGAATTAATTAAATCAATTAATTAATTAAAATATTGAATGAGAGAGGATGCTAGTCATCCTAGAACTCACGGCCTCCAACCGTTAATACATTCTCATGGAGTTTATGTCACTCTCTATAGGCGAGCATATACTTAGACCATAACTAGAATGGATTTCCTAAGTGATAAGTTTATTTAGGTATAACATTAATATGACTCCCTATAGAAGCATACTTAGTGGTATATCCAAGTATGATAAAATGGTTAGTTTACACACTCAACATTAACCTATCAATATACTACTTATAGTAGCTCCGTTGATAGATTAATGGACCAAATAAAGGTACTCCTCAACTATGTTAAGTATGAAGATACTGGGTAGCAAAGTTGAGTGAGAGGGTCCCAATTTTCCTTATAAAAAGTATTCATGGCACATAGTCAGTTGCTTATTACAAAAGGTGAATGACCGTAAAACAAGAATTAATATGCTCATAAATACATGCATCATGTTTAAAAGTCCATTCAATAGCTAGTAAGCTTATCAATATTAATTGTATTTTACAAACAATCCCTTAATCATGAACCCACTTTCTATTTTGCTTAACCAATGCACCCTGAATGGTGAGAATTATGTAGAGTGGAAGAGAAACCTCAACATCATTTTGAATTATGAAAAGATCACATGGGTCATTTTTGAGCAAGAACCCATCGATCTGACTCTTAACTCACTGCCAAGCGAAACCGAGTATCATAAGAGGTGACATAATGCCAATGCTTTAGCTAAGTGCTACGTAGTGGCCTCAATGTCTAGTGTGTTACAACAGTAGCATGATGGCATGGAATATGCTGCTGACATAATGAGATATTTGGTACAAAGACATGGTCTGCTAAGGTAAGAACTGTCAATGCTTTCAAGGATCTTAAGTAGAAACCAGGGGAGCCAATGAGAGATTACATGCTCAAGGTAATCTCTTACCTTAATAAGGATGAGCTACACGAGGCTGAGATTGATCCAGACAGTTAAGTGTCAATGATCATTCACAGTCTAAACTCCTAGTTTTCGCAATTTAAATTGGACTATGAATTGTATAGCATGGACTATACCCTTAGTGGGTTGATGAATGACCTACAAGTTGTGGAGGAGATTCTTGAAATCAAGAAGAACCTAGAGACAAACAAGGTGGTTATGGAGCCTAAGAAGACAAAGGGACTAGGAAATAAAAAGAAATATGACAAGAAATCGGCTGGGCCAAAGAAGAAGCTCATGAAAAAGAAGGCTTAGAAGGATAGCACCAAGGGAAAGTGTTTCCACTGTGGTGCTAAAGGACATTAGAAGAGGAATTGCAAGGTCTACCTTAATTCTGTAAAGAATAAACAAGGTACAAGTTTTCTAAAAATGTTAGGAGCTTTTTGTGTGGATGATTATACTAATACCTGGATAGTAGATTCTGGAGCCACTAACCATGTTTGTAATTATTTACAGGGGTTCCAGACAAAGAGAAAGCTGACTAAGGATTAGTTCCAGATAAGCATGGCAAATGGTGCATTAGTCTTAGCTCGAGCAGTTGGAGCCATTACCTTACATTTTTTGAATAACAAGCCATTAGTTTATAATGTTTATTTACTTATAGACTTCGCAGAAATTTGATTTCTATTTATTATTAGGAATAATTTATATTATCTAGAATCAATTAATTGGACCACAAATGTTGTAGAAACAAATTCACCTAAGTCTAAAAGAATCAAGAAATCTAGCATAGCTAAAAGTTATCTATAGCACCTGCGATTAGGTCATATGAATCAAAGCAGTCTAAGCAAACTAGTAAATGATGGTACTCTACCAAACATGATAGTGTTCTTTGCCAGTATGTGAATCCTGTATTATAGGTAAAATGAATAAATCATCCTTTAAAACAAAGGGTAATAGGGTGCAGGATGTTCTAGACTTGGTATATACAAATGTGTATGAACTAATGAACATTCAAGCTAGAAGAGGTTATGTTTATTTTATAACCTTCATTGATGACTACTCACGATATGGTGTTGTGTATCTAATGCACAACAAGAGTCACTCCTTTGAAAAGTTCAAGGAATTCAAAGCTGAAGCTAAAAAACAATTAGGCAAACCATTGAAACAACTTCAATCAGATTGAGGTGGTGAGTATTTATCTTGAGAGTTTCAGCAGTTTTTGGTAGATAATGAAATCATTTCCAATTTATTGGCAACTGAAACACCTCAGCAAAACAAGGTTGTTGAAAAGAGAAATATGACCCTTTTAGAAATGGTGAGGACAATGATGTGCTATTCTATATTACCAGAATCGTTCTAGGAATATTGTATACAAACAGTAGCATACCTATTAAACTTTGCTCCATCATGTTGGATTTAGTTGTTTATCCAAAGTGTTTATGGTACAAGCATGGGTTTCAAAAATGTTTAAAAACATTCAACTTGCAAACAAGCGGAAACAAAATGCATAGGTAAATAACTCGCATATAGAAAGATGAGTAAAATAGATAGGAATTTTACATACCTCTTATATTTACTTTAATCTTGTAATATATTTCTTAACCAAGTGCACTGACCGCCTATTATTTGGGAATGACCAATCCACGAAACCTACTATGAATAACCTTAGTGATTAGAATAAACAAAAGATGAAAGAAAATAATTTATAGCTTTCAAAGTAAATTGGAAAGCCTTCTCCTTTGTTTCTCTTATAATGGCGTAAAGAACTCTATGGTGGCACACCAAAGAATTCACTTTTTCTCTTTTTCAAATATTCACGTGTACAACCACAAGAGGGAGAGGTTGCATATATATAATATGCTAACCCTAGGTCATGTAAGAACATTTTTGTATAATTCAAAAACTCAATCCCAAACCATTAGGGATTCACATGCTTACTAATGGGGAATATTAGATTATCAAATTATCTATTGATTTATCAATTAATAATCATGTTATTAATTTTGATAATAACATATTGTATTTAACAGTTAACTAAAACATGTATGACTTTTTAATTGGTCATGCTTGAATTAAAAATTCAAATAAATGAGTTTTACTTAATTAAATCCATTTGACTAAGTTAGTTTCCTAGTTAATGTAGGTTACTTAAGAAATTAAAACTACTTTAATTTCCAACATTTATTCACTTAGATAATTAAGATAATTAGGAGAGAATATATTTGACCATATTAAAAATCAATTCTCATCCTTTGGCCTTACACCTCTCCATCACATGGGAATGAGGTTGTTTAACAAGTTTAACAATTCAAACTTCGCAACAACATTAAGATAAATAATTTAATTAATTAATTTTATCCTAATAAAATGCTGTAGTCAAAATTCCTAATTAAATAAGGATTTAATTTAATTTTAATCAACTTCTTCAAATTAAATATTTGAATAATTGAATTATTATTTTAAATTAGTTAAATCAAAAATAATTATTAAGATAAAGGTTGTCTAAATTGGAATAACACTTGTCTTAATTAAGAGAAACATTTATCTTAAAATTTCATTGTCTAATTAAAACAACACTTGTTTAATTTAGACAACTAATGTAAGAATTACTTTTATTTATTTAATGACAAAAATGTTTCTCACATTTTAAAGCAAGTTTAGGACAACAATTCTCCAAAAATAATTCTTTGTCTAAATTAAGACAACTCTTGTCTTAATAAAGAAATTGTTTGAAATATTATCAATTAACTTCATATTGAATTTATTACAACTTAGTGTGGATTGAATTCTCTAAAGTCAGGTGGAGAATCCGTTTGGATATAGGAATTTTCAGCTATAATAAATTTGAGGTTATTTTAATCTCATTAAAATAATCCAATTTTATTAATCATGAAGTCATTTCACCAAAGGCTTATGATTGCACTTTTGATAATTCCTAAAACTACGAGAAGTCAATGTTGAACACTTATTTGTCAAATTTGCAAAGTTAGTGTTTGTGAACCCTCGTAACCATCCATTGATACAAGGTAAAATGTCAATTTTGTTCATTGGTCTCAGATTTCATCTGATAAGTGACTAGATAATATTTTAGAACTGTCCTAAGACTATCTTAAAATAATGAGTAGCTAATTCATCATTTCACTAGGCCAAGATATGTCACTTGTCTTTCTAAAATCATCATAAGTGATGTAATGCTACGAACTCTATTTCCTGGATTTATGTTCCCGGATGTTCACTCCCACTATGATCCCAACATACAGAGTCTTGACGAATGTCACACAATGGTCGTGCATATAGTATATCAAAGATTACAACTGTCATGAACATGAGTCTATAGTCCATCAAGATTTTGATTCTACTACTAGCATATGCAATGTGTGTGAGTTCATGTTCAAAGTAATAGTATTAACTTAAACTTGATATCTCACTTAATTCAAATTCATTTAATTGTGGTAGTACCTAAAGTCCACAACTTCAATGATTTGAGATTTATCATTTCCTTAGAAAATAATCTCATTCTTTATATGAAGGTAATCCGAACATTACAGTCTTTATTAAATAGAGTAATTGACTTTATTTAGTGACTGTGAATATTGTTTTTGATTCATCCAAAGATACATATCTCTTTTTGCATAACTTATTTGCAAATGTATCTTGGTTTATTATAATCTAGGAACCTTAATAGCTAGAAAATAAATCTTACATAAATAAACTTTATTTATTAATATTAAAAATATATTTAATATCAAATTGGGATATACAACTTGCTTTCGAGGGTAACCTATTCTCAACTCATCAAACGCAGTGCCTAAGACACCAAGGGAGTTATGGACATGTTGTAAACCTTCTTTATGTCAATTACAAACTTGAGGGTGTACGGCACGTGTATAAGCATGAGTCCATAAAGATGGAACCAAGGTTAAAGATATGTTTGTTTGTAGGATATCCTAGGGGTACAAGGGGATACTACTTCTATAGTACCCAGGATAAGAAGGTATCCATTAGTGCAAATGTAACCTTTTTATAAGAGGATTTTGTGAGAAATCACAAACCTCGCAACAAGATTGTTCTTGCAAGATAAACGCCTTCTAGGTACCCAAGGGCAGTGGCTAAGGAGAATTTCTATAAACTCTTTTGGCACAAATACTGAAAGTCACCTTACTCAGTATCAAAATTCAAAATTGATGAAATTATCCCAAAAAGACACCTCACCTAGAAAAGGATTACTTTTCTCCAAACATGAACACTTGAAGGTAGTAGCCTATACAGATTTATATCATGTTGGGTTAGTAGATAACAAAAGATCCACTACAGGATACTATACTTTCATTAGAGGGAATCTTGTCACTTGGAAGAGCAAGAGACAAACTATGGTAGCTAGGTCCATTGTAGAGGTAGAATACAGAGTTATAGCTAAAGGGATTTGCAAAGTCATGTAGTTAAGAAGACTTACTCAAGAGTTGGGCATTTATGATGGTTCCTTTATCACTATTTTTTGTGATGACATGGTAGCTATATGTATAGCACACAATCCAGTTCAGCATGATATAACTAAACATATAGAAGTTGATAGACACTTTATCAAGGTGAAGATAACATAAGGGATAATAAATATTCCCTATATCAAGTCCAGTAATCAAATAGCTGATTTTTTTACTAAGGGCCTTCCTGGTAGAAATTTTCATAATTGTGTTTGCAAGATGGGCATGAGGGATATCTATGCTCCATCTTAAGGGGGAGTGTAGAATAGTTTGCTATTTCTTTTGAATGGAAGTCCTGTAAATACTTGTAGTTAGTTAGGACAATATTGCCTTTATCTCTTTATATCTATTACTCTATGTATTCATTAGGTGAGCATTCTTTCAGATAAGATAATATACAAAAAGATATTTTCCCCCTTCTCTTGACTATCAACTACTTTATTTCCATAACCTAAAACCAACTATAAGTAGTGTTATTTATGTCCAAAATTAAACCCACATATAGACATGCTAATACCGTTGTCTAGCCACTAAATCCTCCCCCACCACTACTGCTAGCACTATATCATTCATCAAGACCACTTTACCATATTTAATGAGCAGCATTATTTGATGCCATTGCTAATGGTATGATTGAAAACATTGCCATTTGTCACTGCCATCACTGCCTCTAACATTGAAGTGCTTATATCTAGTCAACACATGTAAGCAACTAATACTTATCATACAAAGTACAATAGATAAACAATTTTGACCCAAAGACATATAAATTCTATCCATGATAAAACAATTTCCCAGAAAGAATAAATAAATAGCCTTCTAACATGGAGATAAAACTAAAAGAGGATTGTATTGAACACCCAAAACACTATTGATAATTGAATGCTCACCAGCCTCACAGCAAATTGTATACAAATCAAGAGGTTGACACATTATATCTACACAAAATTTAACAACCGTTTAAAAACAACAATGACAATGACAAGATCCATTGTCCATATGAATATAAGAAAACTTGGCTTCAACAATAATAAAACTATAAAACTAAGAAAGCAAGAGAGAAAACTAAACCTAACAATAATTTAATATTCAGATTTCAGCTACAAACACAACTGATAGAGACTGCCAAAAAATACATGAAAGTGATTGTAAAAAAGACCATGATAGACCCCAAATTAATTTGACTTTTGCTAGAAAAAGAAAGAGCTGAGGAGACCTTAACTAACCAGCATTCATGGTAGTTAGTCCATCAAATTTGGGATTGCTTAAGCATGGGAAGGAATGAGGGCATAACCTAGCAATTTGTTTGTTCTGTAGTGCAGGGGATAAAGCAAGTAATCTTTTTGGCAAGGGAGTTTACGAAGGATTTGGCTTGGAATTGAGGGAGTCCTAGCACTCAATTACTATGGAGGTTTTCTCTAGATTACACAACTATATTTTGCTAGTTCTATTTTTAATTATACGTCTTTACTTTTTGTTTCATTAAAGGATTATTAGTGTTCTTCTGTGAATTGTTGCATTTAGATTTTAGTAGTTAATTATTGTTGGTTCATAGTGTGATTCTTGCTACTGTTTATGTTTATTATCTCAATATATCAATGATTAAGAATCTTGAGTGCATTATTTGTTCTAGTTTTTAGTATCTATCATTTTGGTATCAGAGCCAGTGAAGGTTACTGGGTATGGTGGAGGAATGGAAGGAAGGGATGGAAAGGCGGGAATACTTTGTGGAGTTTAAGGAGCTAATGGCAGTGAACAAAGGCAAAGCCCTGGTCAAAGGGGAAGGTTCAACAAGAGGTTCTAATGGCGAAAATAGAGAAAAGAAGACTGGTAAAGATGGAAGAGTACCTATGATTGGAGAAAAGGAAGGAGAAAACATATTCAAAAGACTTGACTTACTTCTATTCGTAGGAGAAGATCCCACATGATGGTTATTTTGAGTGGAGAGATATTTCACTAGTAACTGAATCACTGAGATGCAAAAAATGGAAGTAGTATCAGTCTGTTTAGAGAGAAGAGCCTTCAACTAGTTGCAGTGGTATAATGGTAGAGCTTAGATTTAATCTTTGGCATCGTTCAAAGAGGCGTTACTCTAGCGATTCCATCCATTGCAAGCATGAGATAGTTACGAACAACTTGTAGCATTGCACTATATGAGCACTGCTACAGAGTATAGGGAGAAGTTTGAGCTTCTATCGGCAGCTCTCACATTTGGAAAGGGAGGTTTGGAAGGATTTGGCTATGAATTAAGGGAGTCCTAGCGCCTAATTGCTAGGGAGGTTTTCTTTACAATGCGCAATTGCATTATGCTAGTTTTATCTTTAATTTGTATGTCTTTACTTTCTATTTCATTGGAGGATTTGATGCATAACCTAAACAATTAATACTTAAACCCCTCACCGAATTGATAAAGAAGCCTAATCAAGAAACCAAACCAAGTTTGTAATTTGACCCCTAATTGACCCACACAATTAAGAACCAAGATTATACACAGAATCAAGAAAAGAATACACCACAAGTACACACACACTTGATAAGTAGTCTTGTTCTTGGAGTAACACAAAGAAGAGAAGAATCTCCCTTTGCAAAAGCACTGTGGCCAAAATCCCAATGTATATCAAATATGTTTTACAGGCTTAGAAGTGGTTTTTTTATAGCCTCCTAAAAGGTTAACCTAATCCTTAAGAGAAAAGGATAAAGGTTGGGTTAAGTCCTTAAGAGAAAAGGATAAAGGTTGGTCGTCCTTAAGAAAAAAAGATAAAGGTTGGGCTAAGTCCTTAAGAGAAAAGGATAAAGGTTGGGTTAAGTCCAAACATATGTGAGTAAATAATAAGCCCACCCAACTCATAAGTGTCACCTCACTAATGATATTATATGATTGGCACATGATCTTTTACTTACATAATGGGCTTCTAATATTACATATTTAAGCTTGTGTACTTGGCCCACAAGTCTCCAAAAGGTTAACCAACTTGACCAGCCCCTTGTCTTCACATGTTGTCTCCCTTGACTCCACCGAAGGTCCACCATAAGCCTTATCATGCTCCTTTATTCGCAAGTTAATGAAATGCTGCACAAAAGCTAGCAACAACTCTCTCATCTTCTTTGCTCTAATTCTTATTGTTGGAACACTTGGAATCTTCAAAGAATTTCCATGCTTCTTACGTGCTCTTGGGCTACTCACATTAGGATTATTAGTGTTCTTCTGTAAATTGCTGCATTTACTTTTGCTGGTTCACAATGTGATTTTTACTACTATTTATATTTATTATCTCACTATATTAGTGTGTTATTTAGAATCTTGAGTGCATTATCTATTTTAGTTTTTGGTATATATTAGACCACAATAACAGTTTATCAGAGATGAAAAATGAATGACAAACTTTCATTCTTTCAGCCATCAACAAGGCTGCCTCCTTTTACAACCTAACTTGCATAAGCATGGAAAGGGAATAATGCCCAATCAAGTGCTTGCAGGCCAACCAATAACAAACTTACACAATCTGTACAGGGAGAAATAAGTGGCTCTAATCCACAATAATAACACTCCCAGTAAGACTTTAAGATGAAGGATTCAACCTATGAAAATGATCAAAGAAAAGGATTAAACAATGGCTTAAATTAACTATAGCAGGTTAAGATTTATTATAATAATCAATTAATCTTAATCAAGACAAACAGCAAGTGACCTTGCTCATATAATTTCATAAGAACTCAACAAAAAGATGAACTTAAGAATCATCGCCGTCTCTAAATTGAGATAGGAAGCCAAACCTGCTCCATGCTGCAAAGTTGGCAAACACAAATTGCCATCATAAAACAACTCACATAATGAAAAGTAAAAGATCTCAAGGTAAAAAATATAATAGTGCAAGAAATAATGTAGACCATTCTACTTACCTCATCCCATTCAGCCGTAAAGTCATTTCCATATGTCCAAGTAGAATTTCTGTTATGACAAAATAATACAATCAAAAAACAACAACCATCCCAAGCACTATATTAAATTGACTAAGGATAAATGACAGCAAAAAAAAAAAAAAAACCTCTTATGACTAAAACCCAAACAAGATGCACCAGCTAATGGTACATGTGCTTAGCAATAAAGAAGCCTTCTAACCAACCATCTAACGATGCTTGTTGTAGGAGCATATCCATTACAAGATAACACCTTAACACCAGAAGAAAAAAAAAAACCCCCAAATCACTACTTCTCGTAGATGTATGCAATAGGAATACTAAGATCGAATAAGATAATAGGACAAAAAATTTAATGTATATGATCCTCCTGATAGCAAAAGTGCTAATATAAACAAGTTAGTAAACTTTGCAAGTAATAAACTGAAATGAACAAAGAAAAAAAGATTCTAATACTGAATAAGATAATAGGAAAAAAAAAGTAATGTATATGATCCCTCCTAACAGCAGAAGAGCTAATAAAAAAAATATTAAACTTTGCAAGTAATAAACTAAAATGTAAATTAAAAAACAACAACAATTAGAGATGCATATATTGACCTGATAGATCTAGACAAATGTAACTCCATTACTTCTCATTGCCCTCAAGAGAGAAGCACAATGTGCCAAAATCCATATTCCACAATTAACATCAGTTTTGCAACAAATTCTAGAAACTACACTAACAATAGAGTATAAATAAAGTCTCCACATAACATTAATTCAGATAGCATGATGGAATTGATCCAAAGTATGAAACATTATATGCCTATAATAAGGAAAAAGTTCCAAAATCCATATTCCACAATTAACATCAATCCTCAATTGTTGCTAGTGATGAATGGAAAACTAGTTGTAATTTATTGAAGAATAGTGGAAAAAGCCTTGGGATTCAAGGGGACTAGATGTAGGCTCCCACATTGTGGGTCGAACCAGTATAAATGCTTGTGTGTTGATCTTATTCGCTTATCTCTTTACTTCTGTAAATTTATCATTTTGAATGCTCTAGTTTTGAACCGGTAATGATTAATTTGCTAATTCACTAACAGTTTTCAATTCACTAAAAAGAACAAAACACACTCAGTTTGAACTCATTTGATACTTCATTTTCACAATAGCAAATTTGAGTATGTCATTAACTCTTAGTTAATGCTTCAATATTAGAAAGTGATATTGATTGGCTATTTTATAATTACTTTCGAAAAGAAATAATTATAAAATAACCAATTCACCGTCTTTCTTGGTTTTTAATTGGTATCAGAGCAGGTCTTACTAATAAGTGCTTAACAGCCTGAGTAAAGATCCTTTGCGGGAAAATGTCTCAATTTTAGATAGAGGGGTTGTACTTTCATGAAGGATACTCCACAAACTGTCCACCATATTTTAATGGCAACCACTACAATCACTGGAAAGTAAGAATGAAAATCTAGATTCAAGCAAACTGCTTGGGATATGATCAAAAATGGACCTACCATTCTAAAGAAGGTGGAAAATGGAAGAGAAGTTGATAAACCAAGGAGAGAATGGACTGAGGAAGATATAAAACTCTACAAGCTAATGCCAGAGCAATCAACATTTTGTTTTGTGCCATGAGTGGAGTCGGGTATGACAAAATCTCAAGTTGTGATACAGCAAAGCAAATGTGGGACAAGCTTGAGATCACTTATGAAGGGACAAACAAAGTAAAAGAAACAAAGATCAACATGTTAGTACATCAATATGAGCTGTTCATGATGAACGATGAAGAAACAATTGAGGAGAAGTTTAACAGATTTGTAAAAATAGTTGGCAATTTAAAAGCTTTGGAAAGACTACACTCTAATGGTGAACAAATCATAAAGATTTTGAGGAGCTTACCTAAAGCCTGGCTATCTAAAGTAGACATTATTGAAAGTGGAGATCTTAATGTGATAAACTATGATGAACTCAGAGGAATTCTTATCGCTTATGAAAAGACTCATTTGTAAATATTTGTAAAGGAAGAAAATAAAGCCATCAAATCTATTGCTCTAGAATCAAGTGATTGACAAAGCAAAGAACCTAAAGTAGATGCAAAAGAAGATGATGATGCATTGGATGATATGGC
This sequence comes from Ceratonia siliqua, assembly GCA_034509205.1. NCBI lineage: Eukaryota > Viridiplantae > Streptophyta > Magnoliopsida > Fabales > Fabaceae > Ceratonia > Ceratonia siliqua. Next base: position 25,302 of record JASKGM010019019.1, read on the forward strand.
TTTCATTAGCAAGAAGGTAGAAAAAATATGAGATGACAACTCAAGAAATAAGGTCAAACCATGAGAGAGTAGCATGCTATACTTTGAAGAAGAACAATGAAAAGAAACAACCAAAGAAAAAGGCCATGGTGGCAACCTGGAGTGATGAGGACGTGAGCAAAAATGACAAGAGTGATGAAGACAAAAACCAATGTCTCATGGCTTTTGGAGATAGCAATGAGGCAACAGATATCTTTAACAAAACTTTATCTTATGATTAATTACAAGATGTCATGGATGATTTACTTAAAGATCTGGAACATACCATTGCTTCCTATACTAAGTTAGAAAAAGAAAATAAAGATTTAGCAAATGAATTTGCAACTGTAATAGAAGAAAATAAAATGCTTTCACAAAAGGTTACTGTCTTAAAAGAAGAGCTCTAGAAAGACAAAAATGTAGCTATCAAGGAACTCCAAATGAAATAAATGTTTTGAAAAAGGAAAATGATAATTTTTTGAAAGACATGGGAAGGACAAATAAGCTCTTATATGAAATTAATGCTTTGAAAAAGAAACATGATAGATTATCTAAAGATCTAGAAGGATTTGTCAACAATTTTGAAAGCATGAAAGATGTCTTGAATGCCAAAAGAAATATTTAATAAATGTAATTTTGGATTTCTTCCTTCTAAAAGTGATAAGTCAATACATGTTGTTCAAAAACATGTTGACAGACCAAAATCTCCAAATGTTAAATGTGGTTACTGCTACAGAGATGGTTATACCAGTTCATCATGCTATTAGAGAAAAAACAGTGGCTATATGAAATTTATATGGGTACCTAAGGGTATAATAACTATCACTAGAGGACCCATGAAAGATTGAGTGCCTAAATTCTGAATGATTTACCTAGTAGGTGTGCATGAGATCAAAATCAAAAAGCTTTAAATGGTATCTAGGTTGCTTTTAGCACATGATTGGGGATTCAGCTAGATTTATTGAACTTCAAGAAATTAATTAAAGGTAGAAGTGTCAATTCGATGACAATGGCAGGGCATGACTAGGAACTCATAATTCCCTCATGCATTCTAAAGGTAGTCTTGTGTTTCTCTCCTGATTTCATGCAGATTTTATTATACCCTATTTTTAAATCCAATTTGGAGAATATTATGGCCCCTCCCAACTCATCCATAAGTTCATTAATAATTGAAATAGGAAAATTGTTAAGTTTGTAGCTTGGTTGAGTGCCCTATAGTTAACACAGAATCTCTAACTACCATCTTTCCTCTTGATAAGTAAAACATGGCTTGAAAAATGGCTATTACTGGGTGTAATGATACCAACTTGCAACATCTCAGGGACCAACTTCTCAATCTCATCTTTTGTGAGTTATGATATTTATAAGGTTAGATATTTGGAGGTTGAACTCCACTCTTAAGTTGGATTTAGTGGTCTTGTTCTCGGGTTGGTGGGAATCCCTTAGGTTCAATAAACAGCCTAGCATATTTGTGCGACACTCTATTTAACTCGGGTGGATGGTCTTCCTTATATTGTATTTCCATAGAACTAAATTCCACCCAATATCCCTCCCTTTGGTCTTGAACTGATTTCAACAATGTTTTTAGTGATACCATGTACTTAGATAATGAGGGATCCCCTTGCAGCATTACACATACCCTATTTACCATAAATTGCATAGTTAATTTTCTCTAATTAACATTCATGTCACCCAATGATTTCAACCAAGTAACTTTAAGTATCACATCCACTCCTCCAAGTTCAAAGGGAAAGAAGGATTGCTCCTCCAAGTTTTACCACTTTCCATATTCCCCTACCATGGACCTTTTGCCTATTTCTAATGGTAACTTTGAATTTGTGACCATGTTCCATTCGTATATTGAGTCTATCAACAAGCTCCTTACAGATGAAATTATTGGATGCCCCACAATCTATAAGAATCATTACCTCCTAACCATAAAGTCTTCCAAATAGCTTCATAGTTTTACTGGGGGTGAGACCCATCAAGAAGTGTATTGAGAACTCTAATGCCATGTGTTCTCCTTCTTCTTACTCTAATACTTCTGTTTTCTTTACCACCACTTAGTTAACCCCTTTGTCAGTCTCAGTTTCTTTCGCCTCATCCAATAGCAATAATTATAGCTGGTAATTCTTACAACGATGGTTCGAGGTGAACTTTTCCTCGCACCTAAAGCACAAACCTAACTCTCTAGAACTCACCTCCTCAGCTAGAGATAACCTCTTGTAGTTATTGATGTTATTACAAGATTGTGTGACCCTTTCTGTGCTTTGTGATTTCTGCTCCTTTGTTCATTTCCAAGCCTTTCCCGTATCTCCACCCATTGAAAAATAGGTAGCTATTGTGATGGGACCCCATACTCGTAAGTATATTGAGTTCTTTGTACTCGGTTTCCCCCTTGGTATCCTAACTCTACATCTTCTAGCATCACGAGCCTTATCCGAAAGCCAATTCTTATCTTCTATCCTATGAGCCAATCCATCCTCTACTTCAACCCACCCTGTTGGCCTAATCGAGTTAGGCATTGACTTCATCCATAAGGCTATTCAAAAATGCCCCCATCAGGCAGTCATGGGGACCACTTATGAACGGCGCCGATAGTAACTCAAACTTCTCCCTATACTTAATTACTGTCCTATTCTGTTTCAATGGATCAGACGATCACACCTTACACTAGATTGTGAAGGATGGAATCTAACTAAGACCTCCCTTCAAAAATTAGTCCAAGCTCTCATTGGTTCCCTTCCTTCCAACCATTGAAGCCAGTTTAAGGCTTTCCACTCCAAGCAAATGGCAACAGCTTCCATCTTCTCGATTTCTCCCACTGCTTGGCTCAAAAATACTATACTACCTTAAAGAGCTAACCCAAAGGGTCCTCCCCTGAAAATATGGGTATTTCTAATCTCTGAAAAAGACTCTCCCTATCTTTTCTAGAGTTTTCTCCCCTTTTGACCTAGTTTCTTTTCCAGGTTCCCTTTCATCTCTTTGTGTTTCCCCATTCAAATCTCTAGGTTTTCTTGGTAGTTGTTTCCCTATATCCTCCATAAACTCTCTCGTATCAAGAATATGCCCATAGACTGCCCCTATCTAGTGCCTAATATCCCTCAACACCTTTCCTTGATCTACCATTAATCTTCTTATTGTTTCATTCCTCCCTTTAACTATTCCAAAACTTCCCTCCTTTATGGTATTAACCATATCCCCAAGGTCGACACTCTAATTCCAAATTGATGGAACCCACCCTTAAAATCCAAATATTCACTCAAGTTTGAAGGAAATATACTAATATATTAAGTTAAAACAATGTTTAGAGACACAATACACACTGAAACCAATAACCAACATATAGAAAACAGGATAGAAATAGTAGAAAGCAATAAACTCAGGTGAGAAAACCAATCCTAGCTGAAACCAGGCCCAACCAGCTGATATAGGATGCTGACCTCCCCCTCTCCTTAAACAACAACTTTCTCATTGTGCCCTACTTCCCTCCCAGCACACCTTAATTGTCCTCTCTCTCTTTTATGCTATCTAGCAGCCTTGTACATCCCTCCACTCCCATAATATTTGGATCAATTGCCACATGGGTTAATTAGTTATTCCCCATTTGACCCCTTTTCTTTCTAGCATAAGTCACCATTAGACTGGTTCTATCATATTATCTTTTAAGTTATTTATCTATTTTTTACAATCTTACAATACAATTCACAATTCATGATGTGGAAATGGGTATTCTAATTTGTGATATGTATTGCGATTTGAATACTATGTGGCACAGTATAAGTGGGTATGTGAAACATAGCTCAACTGGTAATTATTGTTCCTAGAAATTAAATTTCTAGATAGCTCAACTGGTAATTATTGTTCCTAGAAATTAAATTTCTAGATACAATGAATTGTACACTCGAGTGTTTTCCTGGCTAATTTTGGGAAAAGCTAGTAATCTAATATGTATCAGTTTGCCTAACTTGGAGAGAACTCATCCTTAAGTTGTAATTTGGATAAATAACTTACTCTTGCTTATGAAACTCATACAAATCAGCAATGTTAAATGTTCTTTATATCCCCATGTTCTCTGGTAAAGTATAGACAAAAACATGGAGAAGACAAGTTGATACAGTATGGGAATAGGATATTACTTTAACTTATTGCTTTATGATCTAATTTTAATTCAGGAATTAGGGAAATTCAAGGTGTAGTAATCAATAATTAGGCATTTACAATAAAGGTTTTTGTAGAAATATTTTATCTTATGTAGTATCTTAGTAGGATTCGGATTATGTTATTTATATTTGAGTGTTGTTAGTGTTCCTTTTTTAGGATTGCTTATAAATAACCTTTATTAGTCTTAAGGGATTACCCCT
>JASKGM010019029.1:0-31086 GCA_034509205.1 Ceratonia siliqua
TATATGGTAAGGATTTATATTGGGGTTATAGGAATTTGGGAACATTAATGAAGAAAATATGTTATATTAATGTACTAATTATGTAAATTTCATACTCTTAGGGACGCTTGAAATAAATTATTCGAACCCAAATCTGTCTTGAGGTAGAGTTTGGCTGAAAGATAATCACCTCATTTTCTACAGTTTGAGTGTAAGTGTTACTTATCCCTGGATGCCTGAATCGTTAAATTAGAGTGGTGGTAGAACCACTAGGTGCACCTAGGTCACAACATTTATCAGTTGAGGGCAGTTCCTGATAAAAGTCAACGAGTGCAGTTCCTGGCAGAAGATTGAGTTTAATTATGACTGATTTCCTCCAGATGAAAATGCTCCAGGAGGAACAGAAAATTTAGTAGTTAGTTCCCTTCGATGAGTGTAGTTCCCTTCGGTGAGGATCGGGTTGTCCTCCAATTGAGTTTTATCTTCTGGAGTGGGAATATTGTTTTTCTCAGTTTGGGTTCTCCCCTTGAATTGTTATGGATCTTATGAATTTATGATTTTTATTGAAGCATTTCTAAACATAATTACTTTTTGTTCATATTATTAAATATTGAAATATGATTATGAAACATATAAATGATTTTATTTCCCAGCTGTAAGGTGCATTATGTGCATATTATATAGTAATTAATTCTTTAAGTACTGAAACCAAGTTTTACATAATTTTGGCGGTAATGCACTTTACACATGAGAATTCATGTATCCATTGGTAAGTATGTTTTTCATTCACTGAATCGGTGAATTCACCCCTCAAAATTTAACATTTTTTAGATCAGGTCACTGATAATTATTCTTCAGCTCCATCTGCTCCCTTTGAACCCGTTGATTAAATTGGTAGGCACCACTCTGAGTAAAAATGGAGTACTTTAGTAAATAATGGACATTGTTGGATAGGTTGATTTATTTTGCATTCCTGAATAAGGGTCTTGGTCTGTAATAATGTTAATTGCATAGTATATACAGTCCATGTTGGAACCCTTGTTATTTTATTTGATTTTTTGATAAAGCCATTGAGGCTTCTGATTGATGGTGAGCATGTCTACCTTATTTTTTAATAGCTTTGTACCTTAGGATAGTTTATATTTCAGGGGAAACTCTGCCGAAATTTTTATTAAATCATTGACTTAGAAATTTTTATGAAAGTATATCTAATTTTTATTATTCATTTAAAGTTGAGTGTTAATGATATTAATTTCAATGAGTGTTTTGGGCTGGTAGGTAATTACCTGAAGGATAATTCCCTACGCCGGTCACATGCTCTAAAGTGGGGCGTGAAAATTATTTAATTATATTTTTATACTATTATTATTATGTTAGAATCCTTTAAAATTAAAAAAAAATTATTGTTTAAACATATTCGAAACGTTTCTTAAAAAAATTTTAGTTTCCATGAAATTTTTGAAATATTTCGAAACATTTTCATTTCCTGAATTGTCAAAACGATACTTTGAAACGAAATTTAATACCTTAATGAAGATATGCAACAAAGTATTTTTGCTAATGAGAGGGAAATCAGTATTCCCTTTTTACTCAACTTGGAAGAAGAGGCCCTAGCATGAGCAAATTGTACCAACCCACCACATGATTGTGCCCTTGGCCTTGTCCTTTAGAAAAGAAGACAATTCTAAAGCTTCCAAAATTGGTTCACACTTGACAACCCCTTCTCCCCTCACCTTGTCCCCTCCATTGCAAATTGCAATGCTATCTTACCTTTCAACTTTCTCCCTACATAACCACACTTTCGTACTTCTGTACATAAATACCCATCATCATATCATCTTGTTTCATAGTATAATTTGGCCAAGGGAAATTCTCAATGGAAGTTTTGATATAGAGGTAAAGATTAATGATAGAAAGTTTTAAAATATTACTTTTATATCAATATTTTTTTCTTCTTAAAAATAGTGGCACAAAGGTTTAAATCTAAGACTTTCTGCATATTATTCATACTTTTACTACTAGATCAAACTTAGTAACTTATTATATTAATAATCTTTACTTTTATAACATGAGTGGCGTGCGGTTTAACCGCTGCTAGGGTAAATACACTTATTAGCTTCGTAAATCGTGAAAAAATGATATTTTTAGTGGCGGTTTTAGAAACCGTCAAAACTAGAATTTCTAGTAGTATGCAGTATCTATAGTGACCCAACGCTATATAACTTTCCTTGACATAAAACTGTTAGGCATTCAAGTTGAATTAAACTGATTGGAGGGGTAAATATTTGGCTGAATTGTGATGATCAAGGATTAAAATCTTGTGGGTTTAACCCTAAAGTATAATACTCTGAGGTTTAAAAAAAGAGAAAATTAACTTTTAGTGCTTTCATAATACTTGTATTATAAAATAATATCTTTAATATGATATTTTTATTTTTAGATTTTGGTGTTATCATAAGGTATTATTTAAAAGAAATTTGAAGCATTAGAATGAAAAATAAATCTCATAAAATATTTTTTTCAAAATACAGTATTTTTAAATATACCTAAATAAAATGAATCCAAAAAACAAACATTTAACTCTAGCTTATGTACTATTATTATCCTGATTATCTTATACTGACCTAACATCATAGAATTTTCTTGAACATAATATCTTATATATTGAAGTTGAATTAGAGTGATTGGAGGATCAAATATGTGGTCGAAATGTGATGATGAAGGACCAAAAATATAATGTGGTGGGTTCAATGAATCCAAAGAATGTTACCCAAAAAGTGGTGAAGCAAGAACAGAAATGGCTTTCTCAAGGATAGAATGTATTCTCAAATCTAAAGTAAATGGTATCCTTTAAAGTTTAAAGCTTTGGATACCATACACACACACTGCCCTTACCTTTTTTTTTACTTTCACATTCCATTATATTCCTCATACCACTCTATAAAGCAACCCAATCTTAAAAACAAATAAATAAATATTTTCCCATTGTTTTTAGTGTATCGTATCTTTATACAATATATATTAATTTATTTTTATTTTTTAGTCTTTCATTGTGTTGATATTAAGGGTAAATTAGTATATTTAAATTTTTTTAAAAAAATTAAATGTTATTTCAAATATAAAAGAAATACCAAATATTATATTATACATATTATATATGGCCATCACAATAAAAGGTAAGTGCATTAAAATCCCAAACCAAGGAAAGACTAGTAAAAAAACCAAGGTAAAATACATTTTATTTTCTTACTGATTATTTTAATTACAATTTTGATGCATGAATTTTAAAATCTTATAGATTAACCTTTTTAACTTTCTTGAACAGTAAAAACGTTACTTGAAATAAGGGATAAAATGTATAAATTTTTAAAAGTTTACGTAAGTTCATATATCAAAATTATAATTAATGTATATTTTTACTCCAAAAAGCAAAGAATGGAACATTTTAAATGAAGGTAACCAACAGAAATGGAGAAAATGAAAACCAAATCACACTACTTTCTGTCTCTTCTTCTCCGCCTATTAAAACATTTGTCTACCATGAGAGGAGATCAAATATGATTAAAACATAAAACTTGCTTTTGTTCTTCCACCTCCACCCAGCAAGTGCCCAACATTTCAATTCCTTCCTCACACAGTTCTAAAATCTCAATTTCTTTCTCATTGTTAGGTCATAAACTAGAATCATCATTTGTTCTTCCATTTTTCACTCTAGCTGCAAGCCTCCTTTTGGTTTCCCCAAAGCTCAACAATGTATCTCTCTTTAGGTCTCACCTTGACCTTTTCATGGCAAAACACAAGGGCACATTTGAAGGCATGAGGAGCATCTATTCTTTCACTCCCTGCCTAAACCAGTGTAGCTAGACATTATAATTACAAGAATAACAGAAAAAGAAATAAAAGCCCCCCAAATCTAATTAATACCAAAGTTTGAGCCTTCTCTTCCTACCTAATAGCTAAGTCTTGCCAGTTACATTAATTTATATAGTGAGATCAAGGTAGGTTGGATTCTATAAGTAGGTCGAGGTCAATCAAATCGCGTAGGTCGAATCAGCCTTAATGAGTTCTAATAAATAGTACAAGTGAGCTAAGGACTAGGGGTGAACAGCAGTGCGATTTTAACCGCAAAACCTTGTTAACCGCATCACCGCGCCTGAGAATCGCACCGCACGGCAGTTCAAGCGGTGTGGTGCCGTTAGCAGTTTGAGAGATCCAAACCGTGGATTTAACCGCACCGCACCGCACATTAACATTAAAATTTCAGAGTCTTCTAGTTCCGTTCCCATTCTGACTTCCAATCACTTTCATTTTCAGAGCACGACGCCACAGACTGCAATCCCTCAACTCTGTCTCTCCGAACCCTAGCTCCGACCACCTCGCACGGCAGTTCAAGCGGTGTGGTGCGGTTAGCAGTTTGAGAGATCCAAATTGCGGATTTAACCGCACCGCACCGCACATTAACATTAAAATTTCATAGTCTTCTAGTTCCCTTCCCATTCTGACTTCCAAACACTTTCATTTTCAGAGCACGATGCCGTAGACCGCAATCCCTTAACTCTGTCTCTCCGAACCCTAGCTCCGACCACCTCTTGCCAGAAGCCCTCTCTTCGCGGCGAGTTAGCGACAGTGAGTATCTTTAGTATCGCCATTCATCTCTTTGCCCTTTGGTGACTGGTAACCACAGGTCCATGACTCCACGAGACTTAAGCCTGCTACCGCCACTCTTTGCCGGTCACCATAGTATCAATTGCTCCTATCTTCAGCTTATTTCGTCTCCTTTACGCCTTTGTGGTATGTGGTTCATCTTCATCTCTTTTTGTTCTATTAGGATTTAGGAATCAGTGTGCCATAGTCATATTGTGCTATTTGGGTTTAAAAATAAATAGTTGATGAGGAAGGTATAATGTTGTTGTGTATATCTGTTTGGTTTATAAACCCATGGTTTCCACTTTCCTGACCAAGAAACATCATCACCACCTGAAGGCTCCCACTGGTAACCAAGTGGCATAGAATTCAGTAATCCCAGGAAGGAAGGATGATTTGATCTTGGCAAGAGATTATTTGGAAAAACTTTTTCACCATTACATTCATTATTGCTTCCTTGTTTAACCACATCATTTCTATCTGTCCAATTTGGTTTCTCAGAAATCATTTCTTATGCAGCTTCTTTAGTCTTCCATTTCCAAAAATCATTTCCACTATTTGGAGCTTCCAACTGAATATTTTGATTGATGTTAAACCGTTCTTCATTAAACTGAGAGCTTCTTAGATGATTAAAAGCAATTATAGCAGATGGATGATTACTAATTAGGCTAAAGTTTAAGGGTGATACTGGTAGAGAAAGTTTAAGGATGATTACTAATTAGGCTAAAGTTTAAGGATGATTCCTAACTAAACCTCTCTCTATTTCCTATTTTAGTGTACTAAGGTCCAACCTGACAGTAGAGAAAGGACCTTAATTTTAGGGGAAGATGATAGTTAACTAAGTTTCCGTTGTAACTTACCTACAGTTATTCTGTTATTCAGTTTCAGTTATGGTTGTTTAGTAAGTACGTTGTAACTGGTTTAGTTATGAGTATTTTCTTTTAGGTTTGCGGTTAAACTGCGGTTAAAACCAAACCGTACTGCAAATAAGTGGTTTTTCATTGTCAAATTTCAATAATCTGCACCGCACTGCATTTTTTTATGCGGTGTGGTCTGCGGTTTTTAACAAAACTGCACTGTACCGCATCGCGTTCACCCCTACTAAGGACTATGTTGGTAATATTCGATTTCGATAGTTAAGTTAGTTCGATCCGAGTTGAGATAATATAATAAATGTTGGGAGTGAAAAAGTTATTTCATACCTGTGGGAAATAATATTTATAGATATGTTGAATGTTATACTTGTGATTATGACAAGTAAAAAGAGACATTTTTATTATTGTATGACATCGGGTTTTGGGTCACATGAATTAAGCCGAACTACTATTAAGCCATTAATATGAATATGTACAGAGATGAATCTGCAAATTTTTCATATTAAGTTAGAATATGATAAATAAACCACGTTTCATCAACCAAAAAAAACAAAAGTAGAAAATGCATACTACTTCTCCAGTCATGGAAGTCTAATGATTGGGCATCCATTTTAGGCTCCTGAATTTCTTGTGCAGTTTCTTTCTTTCTTTCACCCCAAATATTATGGTGTTAGTTCTTACTGCAACTATTTTATTGGAATAAAAAGTTTGTGTTTTGATGTTCACCTTCATACCTATTTCTCAGTAGGTCTTCAAAATGAAAATTATTGTTTTATCAGAGCCATTAATGTAAAGGGCGAAAATCTTGAGTATTTAATGAGATGGAAGAATGGAGACGCGAACCTATTAGTTAATTAATGCTATATACCATGAACGATTCCCATTTTCCAACAATTTCCTTTCTTCCATCTTATCATTTAAATTTTCTTTTTTCTATATATATATACCATTAATGCTACCTAAAACCACCCAACACCCATTGACATATCCATGTACTTTCCTTCCACATTATCCAGTTGAGCCTCATCTCCTTATCTTTGACCCATTCAACCTTCCATGGTACTGGTGTTTGGGAAATCGATTCAAATTTATGCAAGTTTCATTTTTCTTGCTCTATATTGCCTGGCCACCATCCATTGTGCTATAAGTTTGATTGATACTGTAGTGATACCCACATGCAGCAAGCTATGCTCTTTCTGGGTCAGATTTTTTCACTGACTCATGTATCCTCATGAACTAGGTAGACAGTGGAATATAAGTTGCGCATCAATTGATAAGTACACACATTATTCAAAAGTTTTTTTTTGTTTTTGTTTTAATGATTCAAAAGTTGCATTATATTAAAACTCGTTTTTTATTATTAACTTCAATTTTCATGAGTCCAATGATATGGTAACAACAACCTACCAAAAAAATGCAGTAGGAATTTGCAACCCAATGCCTCGACTGGACCAATTTTGAAACTTCTTCACAAATCAGGACAACGGACGAAATCCTAGTTACCGAAGGCCAAAATCACATTACTTGCACCAATCAATAAAGCGAGAAGAGTAAGGTAAAAAAGCTAGGCCAGTAATGCCGAACAGATATTCATAAAGAAGTGGCAGAATATTAATTTTAATTACAACAAACAGCTAAACAAAGTTGTCCTGAAAACTCAGAAATAAAAACACCAACTTTATTCAATTCAATAATTCATATGACAAATTATAGGTGTAAACACCTACTACTAAAGACCAGCACTCCACTTGCGAAAAAACAAACAAATATAAACACATGCGACTCACACAATTCATAGGAGCATTTCCATATGTCCATCAAAGACGATAATAAAATCTAGATAAGAACAAGCCTGACAGGCAAGCTTTATTTTTACTTAAACAACAGACCAAAATAACTTCTAAACTACTCTTCATCATCTTCGTCTTTCCAGCGTTTCAGAGTTGATCTAGGTGAACCACATTCAGAAGTCTTCGCGAACTTTTGGTAGACAATAGCACCACCCATTCCAAGCTCTTCAAGGTTCCTCTCTTCGCGGCAGTACCCCTTAACATCCAGCAAACAGCTCTGCTCAAATAACTTGCTTGCAACGTCCACATGCACAGCTATCGAAAATTCACTTGGTTGAAAGCACGACAACACCCTCTTTACCAGTTGGTTCAGATTCACCACTTTAAAATCATATCCCACTGTTTCAAAGCTAGCATAGCTGAAACCATCTTCTGGAGTAACATGAATGGTGGAAACAGCGGCCCCTTCAACTGAATTCATTGAATAACCACAGGGTTCAAAATCAAAATCACATATCTGAGAATCTGGAAGAATCTTTCTAATACCAGAATCGGCAGTCATCAGGGCTGCTGAACCAGATTGCTTTTTGTAGAAAACCAAAGATTTTTCTCTATCCAAACCAGTCATACACATCTCTAGGGTGTAAATAGAGTCATATGAGCTCACTGAGTCGGCAGAAGCAGAGTACACATGCCATTTCTGTGATTTGTCAATACCACCCATAATATAAGCCATGCTGCCTAATCCAAGCTTTCCAAAGTAGCTATCCAGGACTGCTACTTCCTCAGAAAAGTTACGATGCGGATAGGACTGAGCTCCAGGAAAAATGAAACTCCCACGGGTGTACCTTACGGATCTAACAGTAAGGGAAAGAAGCTCAGCCAACTTCAATATGGGTGGGATTGAAAGAAGTAGCTTAGTCGTACCACATGTTTTAATGATGATCTTGTATGGATAGACAAAAAGACTGGACTCAGAGAGAACATAAGAGTCAACCTCGCCATTTGACAGTGAAGAAACTATAGTGCACTCTGCTGGCGTTAAAATCTCATCCAACTGGGATTTTGTCAGAGATCTCAGACCCTTTCCTTCAGGGTCGAGAAATATGCCTGGGTGGAAAAAGGAAATTTCCAGCCTCTTTTCAAAACCTTCAAAACCAATTGCAGAAACCGGCATGGCCATATTGTATGAACACAATCAGAACCAAAACACTGGTGTAAAGAGAGTACGATCGCAAAAAGAGGGATTGGAAAGACGTCGATTGAAGTAGAGTAGTAACTAAAACTAAGGAAGGCAACAAAAAAAACAGCTAAAAAACGACACGTTGCAAGCCGGAGATATCAGGATGGTTTGCGAGCGCACTGCAAGAGAATCATAAAATACGGGGATTAGCATCGCAATAATATAATATAGACTCTAAAATCCAAATTCCATATGATTTAAGTGGAACAAAACTTACGTTGGAGTAAGCAGCAGATCTGAACTTCTTGATTCCACCGTTTGGACGAACGTCTTCAATGCTGTAGCCAAGGGGAGCTTCGTAGAATAAAGATTTACTACTACTAGACTTCTTCTTCCCACCTTTGGACTCCATTAGATCATACAGTCCTGCTTCAACGCATAACAGTTTTACATAAATTTCAGTAAAACCAAAAATTAAATCCTAACAACAAGGAAACAGAGGAGAACAAGGAATTGACACAAATGTAATGCGATAGATATAAGTAACAGAATTATAACACAGGAATGGACATACAAATTAAACGAACAAACCGATAACAGATCCGAGCTGTTCAACTAGGCTAGTACATCGTAATTTTTGACTATAGCGAAAAAGTACAGATCCATTTAAAAAGCAAACCAGAACCATATGAAAAGGCTAATCATTCAAAACGAAATGAACCAGAACATGAAACAACCGCTAAAAAACCGTAAAGGAAAACAAAACCATGCTTAGAATTATACAAATTCAAACAACAGCAAAATCTATACAGTCAACAAAAGAGAAAATTCTATATGATAAGAGAATTGAACAAATGCACGGAGCTTATATGCAATAATCAATATAAATAAAATAAAAAACTACGAAGAATAACACGTAACGACAAATTACAAAGAAAACGAACCTGTATAAATAAAATATGAGAAGCGATTTCTTAATCGATTACGCTATGAAAACCTTTAACCTCAGCGCGGATCGTAGAATATCTGAAATCAGATCGAAAATAAAAAACAAGAACAGAACATAACAAATAGAAGAAAATACCGATGTCATGATTTGAAGATCGAAAGAACAAATGCTTACAGATACGAAATTGATGAGATTCCTGAAGAATTCGACACCAGAAGAGAGAGAGAATGGAAACCCTAGAACTTGATCAAAGAAGAACGAATAGAACAAAAATCGCCGCGCAGCCTCAGCCTCAGCCTCCGTAAGAGTTGGATTATAGCTGTATTTGTTAGGTCGCAGAAGCAATGACGTGAATTTATATAGGTGACGTGAAGTGTTGTAATAATATACGCCACTAGTTGATGATGAAACTACGGTCCTACCCTTTTGCCCCTTCCGCGATTTTTCATCATTGACGATTGTGTTGACTAAAATATCCTTCATGTAATTTCGGTGGAATAAAACAAATAATTTCCTTTTTAAGTATTTTATTTTACACTCAAATATTTATTGGGTGAATTATAATATTTAAAAATTTCTTCTTATTTTTATATATTTTTATGATATTTAAACTTTTACCTAGTGTCAATCATAATTTAAGTATTATAAGACACTATGTGATAATAGGATATTCTAAATAGCGCTCATAAATAATTTTTTCATATTTAAAAGAAAATAATAAAAAAAGGAAATATTATCTTTTTCTTTTTTACTTTTAATAAAAAAATCTTATCCAGTATGATATTTTAAGAAATATTACATATAAAACTTAAATTAAATGTATTTTAAATGAATTAATAACAAAGAGGGGAATAATTGTGAGATGTGACATGTTGATTCTAAATAAACAAGTGGGGAAATAAAGGAAAGGCGGCAAACACTTCCCAGTATCACGTGGTAATTTTATATTGCATTTTAAAATAATAATTGTGAAGATATTATATTATTAAACTAAACTTGATATTTATCTATTTTAGAAATATAAAATTTTAAAATAGTTTTATAATAATGTTAATAAGAAATTAAAATATAATATCTTGTCATTTTTAAATAAGTATCTCAAGATATTAAAAATAATTTATTTTATAATATTATATTATATAACAAAATTGAGTTAATTTCATTCAATTATCTTAAAATTGTAACGCACAAAGTTTATACTCTTGTTCTATTTATGGTTTAAAAATTATTAAAAGCAAAATAGATAGCTCTAATAATAGTAAAACTGATAATTAAAATTGAATTATGAAATTTATTAATTCATCCTCATTCTATCTCAAAATTCTATGCAATATGATAAAGAAATTATAATTTTATTCTTTTGCTACCTTAAATAATAATATACATGATGATGGACACAACACAATTATGATTTCCTTTTTTCCAGTAGTGATGATAGAATCACTTTTAAAAATCACTTTTTGTTATTTTATAATTATTAGTCATCTTTTTTTAACATTATTCTCCCACAATGTCTGGTCTAATGCTTCTTGGCTGAACGAAATGATGTTGAAATTATTAGCGTTCATTACCCCACTAACTAAGGATTAGGATTAAGTTTTGGTTAGTCTATAATCTATATGTATATTTTATAAATTATGCTACTTATAAATAAACACATGAGTGTAAGAAGTAAGATTTATTTCTAATATGTTTATGTATTTATTTTTTATTAGTTTAGTCTATTTATCTTTTATAAATTAAGTTTATCTAAAAAATTATCTTCTTGAATTAACTTATGTCATTTATTAATTGGTGGCTTTGATGACATATCATTAATTAATTAAAAAACTTGATAACAAATATTAATAGACATTTACCTAAGTTTTTTTCATGTATTTTTAAAAATAAATTCTTTAAGATGCTATAATAAAATATATTTTTCTACGCTATCACCTTATTTTAAATAATAGCATAACTTTGATGAAACCTCCTATCTCTCATTTTTTTTTGTTTTTATTTATATTTTTTAATAGTAATTAATTATTTTTTATGTTATATATTTTTTGATAATTTTTTAAAATTTTTTTGAAATTTTTTATATTGTTCTTTAACATTTTTTTAAATTTATCTTTTTATTAATAAAAAATTAAAAACATTTAAAAATATATAAAAAAATATAACAAAAAATAATTAATTGATATAAAAAAAAAGTGAAAGATATCAAAAGTTTTCTCCCGTTCCAAAATAGGACGATAACATACTAATGCTCTAATAAAATTTGTACTTACAAAATTAAGATAAGGAGTTTTTATGTTACAGTCCAAAAGAGGCAATAGTATAATTAAATTTGTTTTCATCTTTTTTTTATTAATTAATTATTTTTAAGTTATATATTTTTTTAAATACTTTTTATTTATAAAAATGATGAATTATTTGTATAAGAAAAGTAAAAAAATTTAAAAAATATATATGATATAAAAAATATTCAATTAATATTAAAAATAAATAAATAAACAAAAAAAAATAGAAGGCATTAAAATTATTCTACCATCCTAATGATAGCTTAAACGCCTTAAGATAAAAAGTATTTGTGTATGGACCTCAACTTTTTGAAATTATTTACTATTTTATTTAATTATTTTAAAACATATTTAAAAATAATACATGACAAACTTTAGTTTTTTTTGTGTCATTTTAAAATATTTTCTTAAAATTATCTAAAACATTATAAGAAAAATAAATGTATTATTGTAAAATATGGTATTTTGCAATTTTAGATAAATGAAAAATAACTAAATCTCAACAATTTAGGCATAAGATGAGTAAATAAACATACCTAAATAAGATTTGTTTTTGTTTTTTTTTTTTCTTTTCCTTTTTATCACGGAGGAATTTGAGACCAACGAAGGAGAAAGCAAAAGATTTGAACCAAAGAAAAAGGGGAATCAGATTCGTGACGGAAAGGTTACGGTCGGTCGCTTTTGTCGAAAAGATTGGGCGATGCTGGGCGACGGGTTTGATAAGATTCTTTCGTTAGCTTCTTTCTTTTTTCTTCTTTTACCAAAAAAAAAAAAAAATTTTTTTTGTAATGTCACTGATAATAAAGGAGGTGAGTGGCGAGGGAGAAGGAGGATTGGGTTGTAATTAGTAGATATTTAAAGGGTATTTTTGTCTAAAAACTTGAATGATTGATCTTTTTTTCTTTTACCGGTAAGTGCTTTTTTTCTGAAATAAAACTTTTAATTTAAAAAAACATTATTTTTTACCTTTTTAAATATTTTTAATTTTTTAAAAGTATTTACTTTGAAATAATTTGTTTTTTTCTCTAAAAAATATCAATCCACACTACAACAATTTTTTTTTTAAAAAAAAGCCTTTAACTTTTTTTATAAAATTTAAAATTTATTCAAAAATAAAGTCTAGTACACTTATAATAATTGTAAAGACTTCATTTTTAGTAATAATATATCAACATTTAATAAATTTTATTAGATTAAAAGACAAATAAAAACATTTCATGAGATACATCTTTATAAGAAAAAGTATCGTTGTTATTCTTGGTATACAAGATCATATTAAACTTATTCACCTGTCATATCTAATAAATATGAAAGAACAACTACAGAAAAATAAACTTTAACCGATGTGATTAAAAAATGTTTGTTGATTGCTATCCTAAGGGTGGCAGTAATGTAACCCTACTTTTCCCTAATCATTTTTTTATTATTTAGTTATTATTTATCTTATATTCTTTTGAAAATTTAAAATATTTAAAAATGTTTTTTACTTAAAAAAAAATAAATTTTAAAAACGAACAATATAAGAAGTATAGAAAATTTTAAAAAAAATTCAAAATTTTTTTAAAATATACAAGAGATAAAAAATGAATAAATAATATAAAAATAAAAAATACATAGTGGGAGGTGATAATGTATCTAATGTCAAAAAGTTTCCATATCAAAAGATCAAAAACCTTTTTACTCTATAAATTTATAAAAAAGGCATATTGAAAAATCTTTGTACTTTGTCATGAAGGAAGATAAATCATATATCCTAAAAAAAGTAAATTTGAGTATTTTTTATATGATAATATAATGAACTTTTTTTTTATAATTTTGTATGATTTGCTTGTTTTACAATTTTAAGTTATTGAATTTTTTAATTTATTTTACAAAAATATTGTATTAAATAAGGTCAAGCCTAATTAAGTCAATTTTTAATTGAAAAATAAGGTCAAACTTAAACTCAATAAATATATTTGAAATAGGGGGCACAATTAGACTTCAAACTTACATAATATATATGTCATTAAATGGGTAAAGTCTGGCAGGCTCATGAGCGGTTTCAGAGACCACACAGGATATAAGAATCGCCCTCATTTTTTTAACTGTAGTTCATGGAGTAAGCCCCAAGCAGACTCCACGACTGTTCATTCCAGTCATATAGTCGATGGAGTAAGCACCACGTAGACTCTACTACTGTTCATTCCAGTCGTTTTCTCTTTGGGGATTAAGGTACTATCTCTCTACTTTTTTTATTTTTAGTAAATTTTTTGAAAATTTTGAAAATTTTTTTAAAATGTTTTTACTTTTTCTTCAAAATTTTTATTTTTTTTACTGTATGATTTTTATTTTGAATATTTTTAAATTTATAATTAATTTATTATTATTAAATAAAAAATTAAAAAAATTTTTTTAAAATTTTCTTAACTTCTCCTCCTGTCACCCAAAATGGACGGTAGGGAGTAATCACCCTCTGTTACTTTTATTCGAACGTTATCTCCAGACTCCAATTACAAGTTCCAACCCCACCTGGCCTTTTGATTCTGTCCTTGAGGTGAGAGTTGGCTCTAGGCTGCCACACATAAGAAATGAATGGGAACCACACGTTTTTGAAAAAAGTTAGAAAAGACAGAGATCATAAGCGTTGTTTGGCATCTCCATTATTGTACTTTGGCTTGCTATTCTTCAATATGTGGCTCAGATTCGTCTCGCTCTCCTAATACAGTCACAGGCCAACCATTTTTCAACACTTTCGCACGCAACTCAATGTAGGAAAAAGTGCAATAAAACGACAATAAAAAAACATTATATCTTTGAATATATATAAATCATCATTTCCATATTCACGTCATCATTTTTTAATTTAATTTGAATAAAATTTAAATAACATACTAATACAAAAATATATGAAAACATTTAATATTTTAATATTTTAATTTTAATATATTATTATAAATAATATTTAAAATAATAAAATATCATAAAATAATATTATTTTATATGATATTTTATTTTATTAAAAATTTTGATAACATTATATAATAATATATTAAATATTATAACATGAAAAATATCGATATATCAAAGGATTATACCATTTATATTTTGTTATATATCCAATTTTATATTTTAATTAAGTTAACAGTTAAAATTTAAAAAATTAATGTTTATTTGTTAATATAATAGCAATAGCATTTAATCTTTTAATATTACAAAAGTATTTAAAGTATTTTCTCAAATAATACTCTCTTTAATATAAAGTGCTGGGATGACCAAGAATTTGAATCTCCATTCCCTTATCTGTTTATCCAAAAAAAAAAAAAATTAAGCATTACGGTGATATAACAAAGAAACAATTTAGTATAAGGTAAAATACACATAACTTAAAATATTACACTTTATTTTATTTTATATTTAAAATAACACATTTCTCCATTTGACTAAATTAACTAATAGTAAAGTTAGAATATACTAATGAAATATTTTATTTAACTTGCATGCAACTATGATTAGTATGAACCTTTCGATTTGTAGCAATTAAATAGTATTTTCTTGATATAAAAATCATGAGATATATATATAAGAAAGTGTCTTTTACTTTCTTATAATAGAAAAAAAAATTAGAATAACCAATCCTCTAAAAATATAACATGCATCTCATTAGCTAGTAAAGAACCACAATTACAAACCAAAATTTCTCAAAGTCAAGAAAAAAACTTTGAATTAATAGTATGCTAATACACTCTAGATAAAGGCATGCTTTTAATCTTTCTTTCTTTTTCTTTTTTTGTTTAAGGTGTTGGATAAAATCTTGGAAGATTTTGGAATGAATTCATATTTTTTTAAAGTAAAAAATGGAAAATTTTCAAATATTAGTAGCCTGTAGATATTTTTTATTTCAAGTTTTGAGCCAACTCTTAAATTCTAGTGATGAACTATAAAGGTATAAAGTCTACTTTTTAAACTTCAAACAAGTTTTTGAGACATTAGAAAAGAAAATAAATATTATGAGGCATTATTAATTATGAAGTACAGTATATTTAGAGATAATTAAATAAAATTATTCTTAATATTTTTATTGTTAATATAATATTTTAAGGCACCGTTTGGTGTCTCTACAAAATTTTAAAAATAATCATTATTTTTACATGATGGTAGGGAGGGCAAAGGTTTGTAAAATAAATAAAATTCAAAAGATTATTATAAAAAAATATTTATTCAAATTTTAAAAAGTATTATCTTTTTGATGTGTTGAGAAAGAATTTTAAAAATTATGAATTATTGAATAGACAAGTTATTAAGCATATTTTTTTCTATTAATTATTTTTAGCTAATAAGATTAAATTCCATAAAACTTAACAAGTATCATCATAAACTTAAAAAATGGCACAGCAAAATTGTGAATCTATTTGTTCTAAGACAAATAAACAATAGAGCTCCGTGAATGTAGTGATTTTTCTATGAAAAATGATGCAATTATAATAAAAATATATTATTAATTTAAAATAATAATTCAATTTGAAATTAATTTCTAACTTTTTGAAATCCTCATATTTTTAAAAAGAAATAAGAAAACCTGATTTTTGTAAAAAAAATAAAGAAGTATGTCACAACATGAGGGCTAGTAAAAAGCCATAACTTTATGACTTTAGGCGTGTAAGGGAAAACGCAGTGAAAAACAGAGTCGTCACCAATTAATTAGAAGGATAATTGAGATCCTTAAAAAAATAGAAGAAAACTAGCTCTTAGAACCAGAGAAAATGATTGCGAGTCTAAATACATGTAAGGAATGTGTTAGGCATCCACAACATACATTCCTAAGGACGGTTACCCTAAATTGTTTGTGCTTAAAAATTTGATGTATTTTAATTATCTTCTTTTTATTAATGCAATGATAAAAAGATAAAAGATGAAGGGACAAGACCTGTCTTACTAGGTAAGTGTCTACGTACCCAAAAATGATCAATGTTAACGTAGTTCGAGAATATTTTGATAAATTGATTAGGTGAGATATATAATCTCTTTCCTAAGAATGTTAGGACAATATGGGAAGATAAATTTTCACTTAAAACCTTAAAAAAGAGTTAAAACATTTAGGGAGGATAACCTCTATTAAAAGCTTATGAAAATTAAAACATTGGGAAGGATGAACCTCCATATTATGAGAGAATGAATCTCCACTTAACGCCCATGGAATTGAGACATTATGGGAGAATGAATCTCCACTGAAACATATGAAATTGAGACATTATGGGAAAATGAATTTCCATTTAATGCCCATGGAAGTTAGGACTTTGGGGCTAATAAACTTCTACTAAAAGCCTGTGGGACAATGATCAATCTGCTTATGTCACAACATATCAAAGTTTTCTTTTGTTTGGGTTACAACAATCAGACAAGTCCATAGCAAGCCTATTGAACAAAGATACTATCAAGGTTCAGTCTAAAATGTCTAAGAAGGGACAGGCAGAAGGGTTTCCTCAAGCTTAACTTTAGAAATACCTAGAAGAATTAGTCAGAGAAAGACATTGGGCTTTGGTTGTGGAGGTATTGACAATAATGATATATAACCTAGTATTGTTCCCCTCGATAGTTAGTTTTGTGGGTAGAGAGGCCATTAGTGTTTACTATACAGTAAAACATTATGGGGTCAACCCAATACTTGCCATCCTAGTAAAAACGTTTCTTACTCTTAATTTTTTCAAAAAGCACCATGTATGAAGGCGTAAATGTTGTTTGCCTATGTTATATGTTTGGATGGTCTCACATTTCCTAGGGAAATTGCCAAATTCAAGAATGACAATTTTGAAACCATTTGATTTCTTCACTGCATTAAGAATAGGAGATTGAAATACATTAGAGTGGGAACAGTTGTTGCACAATGTCGAGAATGAAGAAATCCTATGGAAACTACCATGGTAGAATGATGACGAGATAATATACAGTTATGGTAGTTTTCCATTTGTCCTTTTAATGGATGTCACAGGGTACATTTCTTATTCCCTAACTGTGGCACTTAGGCAATTAGCTTTTCTGCAAAAAATACAAACTTGAATGATAACTGAGGGGTTTCATTTCTATTATGGCTAAGAAGCGAATATGAGTCTAATTACGAAAATCAAGCATGCTTGGGACGATACAAGAATTATAGGCAAATCAGAGTTAGGAAAAAGGAGTACAGGGGTTACTAAGGAATATTATGAATGGGTGAATAAGAAACAATAGTATCTCCCACCTACACGACCATTACCAATTACTTCCGAACAACAACAAAGAGCTGAAATTAGAATGGGAACCTTGGAAGCAAATCTGGAAATGATCAAGGAAAAGAATTCAAGCTTAAACTTAGAAAACAAGGTTTTAAATCAAAAAATGAAATAATTAGAAAAAAGAGTTTAGATAGGAAAAGGAAACCTCCAGCGAAACCAAGAACTCTAGATGCAAGATTTTAAGCAAACTAGGAAAGTTGCTAAGCACATAGAAGGCAATGAGATCCAAGCAAGAAAGAAATTGAAACAAGCAGACAATTTGTTAGCCCAAGAGCGATCAACTAATACCGTTTTGAAAAAAATCTTAGCAGGTGCGAGAGTAGAGATAACAAGCCTAAGTAACATGAACCAAATTGTTCTTAATATGGTTGAGCCTATATCAACAGATTTTATGGCCTATTTCAACCAAAAAAAAAAATTTGGAGGTAGAATAGAAGAATTATTACCATATGCTTTATGATATAGCCGTCCGAATCTTGGATGCTTGCAAAGGAAAGCGTAGAGAAGTACAAGATAGACTGTCAAAATTCATTGAAAAGTTTAACCAAGCAAATGTAACAGTAGTTCCAAGGTCTTCTCCTAATTTACTGGTTTTCCTACGCTTATGTAAAGAGCTTATCAGCCACTTAGACAAATGTATTTGAATTATGAGCAATGTACTTTTTGAATCAATGAATGAAGTCGGAGCTTTTGTTCCTATCTGCGCATTTAAGTAATCCTCATGTGATGATTTAAAATTTTCCTTTGGTTATTGCATATTATGTTTTTTTTTTTTTTTGTGGAGTACTATACTTTCAATTAAAAACATAGGTTAAACATCAAGTCACGGTTCTTCGAACAGTTTCAACGAAGACACAACCTTCTGTAGGTGATACTCATGTGATGACTTCGTGTCACGCTCCTCTTAGGGCACGTGACCGGCGTAAGAAAATTACCATGTAGGTAATAACCTACCAGTCTAGAATACTTGATGCACTTAATGCAATTAAAAATAAGTTAGAATTTAGTAAAAAAAAAACCACATTTTAATGTAAAAATTATAAGTTGAGATTTTAATAAAAATTTTGGTAAAGTTTCCCTTGAAATATGGACTATCCCATGATATAATCAAAAAATCCATAAGGTGGTCAGGCCCACCAAAATTCAAATAGCCTCCATGACCTAAAATATCAACCATAAATGGATCAAACATGGACTATATCTCTAATTACACAGTAATTATACAATTACTATTATTACAGACCATGACCTTACTCAAAATGCAAAAATATCATATCTAACATTTATCCACAGTTTCACAAGTGTACTTCACTACTACTCAGGGTTGTACCTTCCAAAATCAGTTAGCAGACTCGAAGGGCGTGTACAAAGCTGAAGGAAGTTCACCAGTGGCTTGATTTGAAAAATATTAGAAATTGAAGGGGTGAGTCACACCGACTCAATGAATGGAAGAAATACTTATCAGGGGATGCATAAACTTTCAAGCGTAAAGTGCATCGCCGTAAAAATCATTATGTTCAAACTAATGCTTCAATACATAAAGGTATAAACGAAAAGTAATATTGTGCACGTGATACACCTTACATCTGGAAAACAAAATAATTATATATCCAATAATACAAATAACAATATTTGATAATATTTCCACAAGAGCATTTAAATTTAGATTTTATTTACTAGAGTTCACAAAGTGCTAGGATCCATAATTAAATGGAAGAACCCAAACTAAGAAACCAGTCTTCCCACTCCAGAAGGTAAACTTAACTGGAGGGCCAACCTGATCCTCACCTTTGGGAACTGCATTCACCGTAAGGAATATTCAATTAACCACTTCCTTCTGAAGTTTCACTCATCTGGAAGAACTATTCAATTCAACTCTATCTTGTGCCAGCAACTGCACTCATTGACAGAAGTACCATTTACCAGAAATTGCTCTTAACTGATAAATGTTGTGACCTAGGTGCACCTATTAGTTATACCACCACTCTACTACGGATCCCAAAACAAAGTGATAAATCAAATTCAGAAGTTTCACACAAATCATACCTTCCCATGAATATTTTGGGAAAAACTCGTAATTTGAAAAAATTAATAAATTCCCATATATATTTTACTTTATTCAAAAACATACCAAATCATGCTTAAATAATATAATTAAACCATAAAATAGAAAATTAAAGCTTCACACATACAGATATAAGTATATATCCACTCACAACACAATTAAAAAGCCGAAGCGATTATTCTCAACCGCTCTCTGCTTCAGGATTTAATTGGTTCTGATAGCCAATTCCAAGCTCCCCTATAGTAGGAACACATACATAATACATTAGTTTTCTTAAATTACAGCCATGACTAAATACGAAATTTTAACTAATGAGGGGAGAGTTTGACTTAGAAATATCACTAAGATCGAATTGAATTTTCTTTTGAATGTGCAAGGGTTAAGTTGGATATTAAATTTTAATCAAGTATTTTTTTTTTAAGGAATAGAAGCTTAGTTTTACATGACCTCTAAAAGAAAGGAACTTTCCCAGCTGTATTCTTTTTTGTTTTAATTTACCTTGCAGACGTTAACACTTACCTACTATCGTTAGCCAAATTTTTTTTTTAAGCCTAAAACTTTCAAAAAGATAATCACATCCCAATCAGAATAAGTTTCTGATAAATTTGATTAAAACCTTGTTAAAATTGCTCTTTCAACACCTCAATTATTTCCTTAAAATTTTGATAACCATGCTCTACCACATTTATTGTTTTTCACTTAGAAACATAGTAAAACCAAAAAAGATCTGTATAGTGCTTGCTTAATAGAACATAACTTTATTGAATCTTCACATAACACTAGGTGTAATAATCAAGACACCTCTTATTTAGATTTTTTTTTTCAAAATTTAATCACAACCTCTAAACCAAAACTATAGCTAAAACAATTTTTTTTTTTTTTACCTAATGTCTTCCTTGGCACACCAGCAATAAGATGAGTGATTTGTCTAGTAGAAAATCTTATTTGCACTATTGTAGCACTTGTCCAAGAGGGCTAGATGCTACTGTAGGTTTCGGACACTACCCAGGAGCCAAATCTTACAAAAAGGAAGAAGAAGTGCACACAAATACTCCAATATAATGGCTCTAGCAATAGTTGTTCAACATGACAACTTGAAGCTAGAGACAAGTTGCATAGTGGATGGCTAGGAAGAAAAGGATTTATGAGCTACTCTTGTATGGTGTTTAGACGGCGGCTAAATGGGAAAGGAGGAGAGGAAGTTATATTGAAATAGGTAAAGTAATTGAGTAGGCACATGTTTTTTGGAGTTTTCTACCTAATTATCTTTAGTTCATTTGCCACTTTGTCCCCCATTTCTTCCTAACTATGCTAAAACACCTAAAGATGTCACTTATTAAAAATTCTGGCATTTTTTTTTCCAAATTAATCATAAGAAATTAAAGGCATTACAAATTACTTTCCCCTTGAATAAGAATTCGTCCTCAAATTCTAAAATAAACGAAAATTTGAATAAGTTTACATACCAGACAAGTGAGGGTATTTCTCTTTCATAAGGGCTTCTAGTTTATACCCTTGTCCATAATCTCTGATCGAGGTAATCAGTTCACAGCCCATTTTTTGAAGTCATTTAAGGAGACTTTGGGATCTCAACTACACTTTAATACTGCCTTTCACCTTTAGACTAGTGATGAGTCTGAAAAGACAATTAAAGTGTTAGAAGACATGTTACGAACCTGAATATCCCTGGGTGGTTGTTAACTATGTTTACCTTTGTGAAGTATTGTACTTCCAAGAGAACATAGGTTTAGAATCTTCATTTATGTATACACCATCTAATTTAATTAAACGATATTCACGTGATAATAATCCCTGGGTATTGTCGACCATGCTCTCCTTTGTGGGGTATTGGACCCTCAATAAGGGCATGGACTACGACAGATCATTTAAATGCCAATATTTGTTATTAAATATGGTTTGAACACAAATGAGGCCAAACCATTAATGGCAATAAAAGGTTTAACCAGACATTAACAATGTGCATGTTTCACCTCTATTTTTTTCAAGAAATAATTATTATTCCATCATTACACCCTTAAAGAAAGACCCAGCTAAGTTCTCAATCTACCCATCAAATCTGTATTAGGATAGTCACCATGTCAACCGAAATGTCTAAAACTGAGAACGTTCAAAGGTTAGAGAACTGTATCGACCAATTGCAAGAACAAATGTCCAAGTTCATAGAACTAATGACTGAGAACATGAGAAACAAAGTAATGGAACCACCACAGCAAGAGACATTCTACATTGGTCAGGTATCGTGGACGTCGAGAATGGCAAACAATATCCCACAACTGTTGCCAGTAGCCATATTTTCACCTGGTGAAGGGAATACAGCTCTGTGCGACATTTTTAGGTTTGATAAGGTGCCTGTTATTCCTTCTGCAAGAGAAGAGGAATTAGAAAAGGAGAGAAAAGTTTTTAAACAAGTACACTTCATTGAAGAAAAAATGCACTCTCTATAAAGAATGGATACCAACCAAGGAAAGGTTTAGGCTAAAATCTACAAGGCATCCCTTTGCCTATTAAAGTTGTAGAGAATGTAGGTCATTAAGGCTTGGGGTATAAGCTCAAGCATTAAAAGAAAAGCAGTAGGGTCTACCTCACATCTACCAGACTTTTTCAGCAGTACCCTATGTTATGCAGCCAGATAGGGCCGCAAACACTCTAGGCAGTGGATAAGGTGACAAAAGTCAAATTAAGCCGAACCAAGGGGGCCAGCCACTTAACAACTGGGATGCAAAGTCAATCCTAGATATATACACCCTAGAGTACTATTTAGTTTAAACTTTTGATTCACTTGGCCGATGTCTAAGGCCATTTTGAATGTTGCTTAAAATGTTGGACTTTATAATTATCCAAGAAATGAAATATCAAGTTATTTTGCCATTTCTCTTATTCCACTTTCTTTGTATTTACATGTCAATGTTCTTGATTCTTCTTTTTATTATTATCGTGGTTCAGGGAATTTGGTTTCACCTAAAATTCTTGCCAATATGAAATAACTCAGTGTCCAATAATTGATTTTCATGTTGAAATTGATATGCATGATTATGACTTGGACGAAAAAGATAATGAAACAATAGAAAGATTTACAACGATAATCAAATCATTCAAAACAAGAATGGGTCCCCACAATGAGGAAATCATAATAATAAATCTTGGAACAAAGGAAAACAAGAAAGAACTCAAGATTGTAAATAAACTAGAAAACAAATGATTGCGCTCCTTAACGAATTCATTGATGTATTCGCTTGGTCCTACTAAGACATGCCAGGTCTTAATCTCCAAATAGCAATACATAAAATTCCTTTAAATTCAAATTTTACTCTTACAAGACAAAAACTGATGAGAATGAGACCAAAACTGTCTCTAAAGATTAAAGTGGAAGTAATGAAGCAGATGGAAGCTAGTTTCATTGAAGTAGCTCAATATCCGGAATGGGTAGCAAATATAGTACATATCCCTTAGAAAGACGGAAAAGTGAGAATGTGTGTTGACTATAGGAAATTAAATGAAGTAAGTCCCAAAGACGATTTCCCTCTACCTCACATTGATGTGTTGATAGATAACACTATAGTTAACCTTAGGTATTCATTTATGGATTGATACTCAGGGTATAACCAGATTCACAAAGACGAAGCGGATAAGGAGAAAACAACTTTTGTCACTCAGTAGGAGACATATTGCCAAGAGTAATGCCGTTTGGTCTAAAGAACGTCGAAATTACTTATTAGAGAGCTATGGTAGCATTATTCCATGATTTAATACACAAAGAAATAGAAGTGTATGTGAACGACATTATGGCCAAATCCAATGGTGATATATCTCTATTGAAAGAACTTGTTATGCTCTTGTTTGGATAGTTAAGAGGCTTCATTAATACATGTCCTATTACACTATCTTGTTAATTTCTAAAATTGATCTGTTGAAATACGTCTTTGAAAGACCTCACTGAAAAGGAAGAGTTAGCAAATTGCAAGCCATATTGTCAGGATATGACATTAAATACATTACGGCCAAATTTGTAAAAGGAAGTGTTATTGCGGACCACTTGGCAGATAGTCCGGTGACTGAACATCAATAAGTAAATTCTAAATTTATAAATGAAGACATTTTGAATACTGAAGAGTCCAAGGAGGAAGGAAGCTAGAAGATGTATTTTGATGGAGTAGTAAATCTACATGGAAATGGCCTGGGAGTTGTCATTATTTCTCCGAATGGGAAACAATTTCTAGTTGCTATAAAATTAGACTTGATTGCACCAATAATATCTATGTGCACCAATAATATCTCCGAATACGAGGCTTATGTTAATGGACTGTAAGAGGCTCTAACAATGAACATAAAAAAAGTAAAAGCATTGAGTGATTTGGCTCTCATCATTTATCAAGTTAAGGGAGAATGGTAGACACGTACTATATCAGAAATATCTGTTTGAATTGATTAAGGAATTTGAAGTAATATCTTTCACACATATGACTAAAAATAAGAATCAGTTTGCTGATGCATTAGCGACATTGTTGTCATGATCAAGTTAGACCAAGGAAGTAAAGTTTTACTCATTAGTATCAAATCCAAAATAAGCTGGCATATTGTCTCAATGTCAAGCAAAGTGTAGAACAGCCATGGTACGAAGACATCAAACGTTATATCCAAACTCGACAATACCCAGAGGATATAGAAGAGAATGACAAGTAAACCATTAAGCAATTAGCAGCCGGTTTCTTTTTGAATAGAGAAATCTTGTACAAAAGAGGTTATGATGGGATGTTACTTCATTGTGTGAATAACAGGGAAGCACAAATGATCATGACATAAATACACGAAGGTACATGTACAACCCACACTAATGAACAATGATGACTCGTCATATTCTAAGGTGTAGTTACTATTGGACTACTATGAAAAAAGATTGCATTAATTATTGTCGAAGGTGCCACAAGTGTTAAGTTTATGCTAATCAAATTAATGCTCCACCATTCTCGTTGCATAACTTGATGGCTCCATAGCTATTCTTCATGTGGGGTTTAGATGTGATTGGATACATCAAGCCCAAAGCATCCAATGGGCATTGCTTCATTTTAATAACTATCGATTATTTCACTAAATGGGTTAAAGCATCTTCTTATGTCACAATAACTCAGAAAGTGTTTATGAAATTCATTAAGCTCAACATCATATGTCAGTACAAAATGAGCCTAATTTGAATGGCTCCAAATCAAGAAGCTATGTGAGCAATTCAAGATTAAACATCATAATTTGGTGCCATGCAAACCGCAAATGAACGGGGCAGTAGAGGCGACCAATAAAAACCTTAAGAAAATATTAGAAAGATGGTAGTAACATACAAAGATTGGCACAAAAAACTATCATGCATACTCCATGCTTACCATTTCTATGTGAGGTCATCAATTGGGGGCAATACTATATTCATTGGTATACGGGATTGAGGCGATGACGCCAATTAAAGTAGAAATTCCATCTTTAAGGATACTTATGGAAGCATAGCTTGAGGAAGTCGAATGGGTTGAAGTTCGCTATGAGCAGTTGAATCTAACAGAAGAAAAATAATTGTCAGCCATATGTCATGGGCAGTTGTACCAAAAAATGATAGCTCGAGCTTTCAACAAAAATGTGCTTCCATGAGAATTCCAAATGGGAGATTTAGTACTTTGAAAAATATTGCTTAATCAATAATGGATTTCTGTCTTAATTATTCTTTCTTTGGATAATATTTGACTTAATTTAACTTAAATTCTTAAATTAAATATTACTTTATCGTACTTTGGTATGATCAGTTGTGCTTCACGAAAAAAAAAAGAAGCAGGCTTCCTTGGTTTGGATTCGATTGGCTGTGTAATTTTCTCAAAAGGGGACAAGTTCTAATATTGGAATGATAATAACTAGATGTCCAGAATTATTGCTTCTGTTAGCACAATGGGATGGAAAACTTTAGAGGAATACAAGGAAGGGGTAGAAGGGGAATGTGCTCAGTGGGTCTGTCACAAAGTGACGGCCAGTGAAAAGCCATCGTTTTATGACTTTGGGCGCGTAAGGGAAAACACAGAGAAAATGGGAGTTGCCACCAATTAATTAGAAAGATAATTGGGATCCTAAAAAAGGAAAATAAAACTGACCCTCGAAACTAAAGGAAGGGTTCGGGAGTCTAATTACGCGTAAGGAAGGTGTTAAGCACCCTATAACGTCCATCCCTAATGACAATTACCCAAAATTGTTTGTGCTTGAAGAATTTTAATTTATTTAAATTACACTTTTTTATTAATAAAATAATAATGGACAAAGACGGAAAAATAAATAACTAGACCTGCCTTACTAACTAAGTGCCTACGTACCTCAAAAGGGATCAAGGTCAACATAGTTTGAAATATTTGGATAAGTCGATTAAGTGAGATGTATGATCTCAGACTGGATAATGTTAGGACATTAGAAGAATATAAAATTCCACTTAAAGTCTAAAAAATGAATTAGGAATGGAACATTAGGAAGAATATACCTCCATTGAATGCTCGACAAAATTGAGACTTTGGGAAAATAAAATTCCACTGAAAGTCTAGAAAGAAAAATAAGTGGGACATCGGGGAAGATAAACTTCTACTGAAAGCCCGTGAGATTTTAGGACATTGGGGAGTATGTAACTCCACTGGATGTCATGAAGATTAGGACTTTAGAGAAGGTAAACAAACTCATACTAAAAGTCCTTTGAAAGTTGGGTCATTGGGGCAAGAATAGAATTTATGAAAGTATTTAGGCAAGAACAAAAGTTATGGAAATAGTAGGGTTGAAATGCAATTTTTGAAAACCGGGGGTCGAAATGCAATTACTAAAAGTAATGGGGCCAAAATGTAATTACTGAAAATAATCGGGCCAAAATGTAATTATTAAAAGTATTAGGGCCAAAATAAAATTACTAAAAGTAATGGGGGATGATATACAATTACTAAAAACTAGGAGGCTAAAATGTAATTACTGAAAGTAATGGGGACAAAATGAAATTACCAAAAATAATGGGGCAAAAACGAAATTAATAAAATTTATGGCTAAAACGAAAATTTGAAAATAACAACAACAAAAAACAGCAACTAAAGTTTATTCTAAAAACAACAAATAAAATAAGACAACGATTATAATATAACTTAAAAACAATATATAAAATATAGCAACTAAAAATAGCAAAAATCAAAAATAATCAAAAATAATAAAAAAACATATTACAAATAAAACCATAAATAGTAAAAACAAACTAAAAAATAAAAAATAATAAAAATATATTAAAAAACAAAAGAGAAATAAAAAAACAGATTGAAAATAAAACAAAAATAGTAGAAAAAGAGTTTAAAAAAATGGAAGGAAAAGAAATCAATTAAGGATGAAAAGATAGTTACCTCTTAGATGATTATGAGAACTAAATCCCCCTCTCCCTTGCTCACACTTTTCCTTTTAAGACCACCCAAAATACAAAATAAAATTTAGATAGTGAAAAGAAAAGAAATAAAAAATAGTGAAAATGAGAAGTGGAGGGTGTGTGTGTCTAAAGAAGAAAGGAAACTAGTTTTTGTGTGTGTGAAAGAGATGGAAAAAGACAAACAAAACAAAAACCATAGAGAGAAAAGAAAAGAGAGAGTTTGGATGGATGAGATGAAGGAATCAAGGAGATGAGAAAAAGGAATAGATGAGTGTGTGGGAAAAAGAGAAAGTGGGTGAAGAAGGGGGGAAAGTGAGAGAGAAAAGTGAGGGAGAAAAGTGAGAGGAAAAATGTGTGAGGGATGCTAGGTTAAAGTGAAAGGGAAAATGTGAGGGAGGCTAGGTTAAAATGAAGAAGTGGGTTATGAGTTGGGTTTATGAGTATGGGTTAGATGGGTATATTAAGAAGGAAATGGGCTAAAAGATTGGGTTAAAGATTTGGGTTAGTTTAGGTAATGTTGGGCTTAAAAGAAAATGAGTTTAGAGGAAGGGGAAGGGAAATAAGCTTACAAAAAAAAAAAGATTGGGTTGCAAATTATTTTTGTTTTGTTTCTTTTTCTTCTTCTTCTTTTTTGTATTTTATTGATTTTTTATTATTTTAGCATTTTAATTAATTTTTTTATTATTTTTCTAAATTTTTTAAAAATTACCTGGACAAAATCAGGTGTTTACATGGTCTTTCTTGGATTTTCAATGCACATTATAAAGAAACATGTTTATCTAAGAGGTAATTTCGTCTCATGCTATCTTTGCTGCATCATCATCATATTTATCGTACATCTTACAACTCAAAATGCATGATGGGAAAATTGTTTTCATGCCTTACCATTCTTGAATTTAGTTGGTACTCAGTTTATCCAATACTAGTCTTGAAATTAGTTGGTACTCAATTTTCATCCTTCATCATCCTCAAATTCACTTAGCATGTCGATTAATTCCATGATAAAGTTTTCAAAATTGACTTGGTATGCTGATTGAGTCCGTCTTAAATTAACTTAACATGTCGATTAATTCCATGCTAAAGTTTTCAAATTGACTTAGTACGCCGATTGATTCCGTACCAATCTCAAATTAACTTAGCATGCCGATTGATTCCATGCTAAAGTTTTCAATTTCACTTGGTACGCCAGTTGATTCCGTACTATTCTCAAATTCACTTAACATGCCGATTGACTCCATGCTAAAGTTTTCAACTTTACATGATAGCACCTTAAGCCTAATTTTACGACTAGCACCATTGCTAGTTTTGACTACCAGTACTATTAAGCCTAACTTTACGACAAGCACCATTATTGGTTTTGACTACCAGCACCTTAAGCCTAACTTTACGTATAGCACCATTACTGGTTTTGACTACCAGCACCATTACTGGTTTTGACTACCACCATTACTGGTTTTGACTACCAGCACCATTAAGCTAACTTTACATTTAGCACAATTACTAGTTTTGACAACCAGCACATTAAGCCTAGCTTCACGATTAGCACCTTAAGCCTAGTTTTGTTACTAGTACCCTAAGACATCCCTTGCCAACATTCTCAATTAAAATTGGTTTAATGCGGTTACCACCCCTTGCCAGTTTTTCAAATCTCATTGGGCTCAACGCGATTACCATTCTTTGCCAGATTTTAAATTTTTTATTGGCTTTAGGCGGTTGATCCTTACCCAAATTTTTAAATTTCAATTTGCTCATTAGTCTTGATCTTGGACAAAATATATGTTTTTATCTTTATTGGTTATTTAAAGATAAATTTGAAAAAAAAATTGTCAGTTTTTTATTTTCCCCCATCAAAAAGCAAGTAAAAAGAGGCAACTATAAACATTCAATTTTGTCCAGTATTTTTATTATACAAATTTTTTTTAAATAAATACAAAAGCAAAAAGAATTATAGAAGAAAATGTGTATTATTTCTAGTTTATTTTATTTACAAAATGTGAAAAAAAAGAATACAAATACATAAAAAAACAAATATTAAATATTTTGCGCACACACATCCCCTCACCCCTTTCTCAATGTACATTGAGATGACCGAAAAGCATAGGGGGTATTTGGAACGATTTTTGTTTTATTATTTTTTAAAATAATTTTTGAAAACAACTCTAAAAAATAGTTTTATAGAACAAAAAAATAAAAAACTTGTTTGGGTAAAAATATTTTTCATCAGTTGTTTTTTGTGTTTTTTAGAAAACATATGATAAAAATAAGTCAAAACACAAAAAAATTATTTTTATTTTTTTGTTTTCTAGTTACTGTTTTCGGAAACAGTTTTTAAAAACAACTAATGAAAATAGTTACCTAAATAAATTTTTTTATTCTCACAAAACAAAAAAATAATTTTTAAAAACAGAACTAAACAATAAGCATTTTTGTTTTTCTCTCCAACGCCTAGCGTCGTGCAAAAGAAGAAGAGGCAAGGCGATAGAGAATCATTTGCATTCAAACATCTGAATACGGAGGATCTTCAATGGCGAATGTTGTGTCCTTTCTCTGACCCAATCTCAGCCTTTGATTTGGGGCTTCACCTCGGCTATAAAAGGAAGGAAAGAGACTATTTGGGCAGGATTGATTTTTTGAGAAGTGAAGAGGGTTTCGAAAAGGATTCAGAGAGGTAAGCCTCATTCTATTGTTGTCTAACCCTCTCTTCCTTCTTTGGTTTATTTTGGAGCTATGATAATACCATGTGTTCTACGAACCCAATGGAAAAGGGGGGATTCTCGTAGCCTTGATATATGGCACATCTTGGAAAGCAATTTCGGGCTTTGATTTAATTCATATGTTCGGTTAAATTTTGGATTTTCATTTCATTTTGAGTTACATCTTGATCTCTTAAATCTGAATTTTCATTTCATTTTGAGTGACATCTTGATTTCTTAAATCTGGATTTTCATTTTGAGTGACAATTTTAGTTCTTAAGTCTAGATTTTTGAATAGGAATATGGGCTTTCATCACAATATGGCGTACCGATTTTAGTTATTTTGACTCCAGATTTTGTTGTGTGTATTGAATTAATCAATTTAAAGCTGGAATTTTAACTCTATTGTGATGTTATGAGTTTTTCTTTTATAATTTTCGGGTTTGTGGTATTATGTTTAGTTAGAAGTTGATATTTTCTAGCACTTGGATAATACATTTGAAACATTTATTTAAAAAATATATATACGAAGTGTTACTAATTTTAGACATTTCTTCTTTACCGGTGTGACGGTGTCCCTTTGGGGGACAAACTATTCTTAAATTTGCAACATTTTGATTAGAGCTGGCAAAATGGGCCCGGCTCGATGAGCTAGCCCGATGTGAACCGAAAAAAAATAGGGCTGGGCTTCAAAAATTCTAGCCCAAAATAATTCGGGCTTTTTTGGCCCGGCCCGATTAGGCCAATAGCCCGAACCGGGCCGGGTCAGGCCGGGCCGGGTTGGCCCTGCGGGCCAACAGAAATTAATATATTTAAACTTTGTATTATTAGGTACAAGCATGTGATTGTAGCTTAGTGGTTGAAACATTTCTTTTTGACCAAGGAAACATGGGTTCAAATCCTACCATTCACACTACATATATATTTTTTACTTTATCTAGTTATAACT
>JASKGM010019040.1:0-31085 GCA_034509205.1 Ceratonia siliqua
AACACCCCCCCCCCCCCCCCCCCCCCGCGCCGGCGCCGCCGCCCATAAAAAAGATTTTGCATCTGATAAAACTACAGACAGATTTTGCATATTTATGTATGGTAACAATTAACTACGTAGTAAAATGAATGATATCTTAAAAATGTAGAAAAGTATCTCCGGATTTTGTATATTATTAAATATCAACATAGAACTGGTTTTCATAGTCTGATGCCACTTTGACAATAAAAGGGATTGGACTTGTATGGTATAACATTTCTCTCGGGAAGAAAGAAAGAGAACTAATAAAAAAAAAGAAAAAAATATTATTTGAAGTTGGACACCAAATTTTTTGTTTGAGCCCTAAATTTTTAAATAATGTTATATATGTGTATTTTTTTTACCCTTAATAATAAAGAGTTATGATATTATGATTATAACGTAATTATTTTTTATAATAATAAATATTTTTTATAACATAATAGTCATTTTTTATAACTAAATAATTATTTTTTATCAAGAAAAAAAGAAAAAGGAACAGGTAAACTGCAGTGATCATTACGCGATTAGGCTATCTTCCAGAATCAAAACACGGTGAACTAAATGAAGATGAGAAAAGAAAAATTATTGTAAGTGAAATCAATTTTCCATTCAACAATAGTAACAGAATATATCACTTTACATCACTATTCTTTTCTTGAATACATCTTTGTTCCCCCGTCCTAACTTTTTCTTACATTTTTGGTGAGCTTACTGGAAGAAGGCAAAGAAAGACACGAGAGAGGCACCAATCAAGGAACCAACAAGGGGCAAGCTAGCCGAGGCGTCGCTGCTTGGGCCTGGGGCAGGGGCAGTGGCTGGGGTAGGAACAGCAGCCAATGCTGCGCTCACGGAGGCAGCCAAAATGAGAGCAGCGAAAGAAACCTTCTTCATTGCCATGATATGTTTGGGAGACCCGCTTCTTTGAAAAAATTCTGCTTTTCTTATTATTGCAGGCCTGAGGTAGAATGGGGGAGTTGGGAGGGATTTTAAAGGGGACGACTTTGACTTATTCTCGGAAAATACCATTCTCTTGGTTGTGCAAGGGTGGTACGTGTATGGTTTTGCATGGTTCCAGCGTTTCTTAGTAGGTTTTGTCAACGGCTTCCCATTCATTTGAAGCAAATTGGGATTCTTCTGTGGAATTTTTCTTTCATACTTATTTTAGACTGATGATTTATTGATTTCTAATGTTATAACTGTTTTGATACATTTGCCGGCCCTCCTATTTTTACTCGCATTAAACATGAACTTTGAAGTGTTTGAATATTCTGATTGTTTATTTATCTGTATGATTTCTAAGTTTGGAGGATAATATACATTTGAAAAAAGTTCGAATATATCAAAGCTTGTTTCTTGTATGTCACGTCCATTTGAAGACATTATGGGAGGAAAAAAAAGGCTATATACGTAATTGGGTCTCATGAGTGGATTAATTCAATGTTCATTGCCAAGTCCATGATTTATATACCCAAAAAAGAACCCTGACATTAATTTTAATCAAAACAAGGAGATGAGGTCTCTGTTTGATAATGAAATTTGGACAAGGAAATTACCTGGAATAAGCAGTTAAATTCACTTGGCACCAGAGTAGCTTTATATAGTGGATTTTGACATTGATTACATTTTGGCATTGTGTTCAAAAATAGTGAAGTTTTTAATTCTGTCATTTTATATTTCTCCTTATATCTCTCTGAAGTAGCCACATCCAACACTCAACAACACTAATTCTATTACCTATAATAATGATTTTGTTGATATTTATGTATCTCCACTCCAGTTGCCAAATGAAACTTTCTAGATTCTTCTCCGTAGGAAAGCATCAAAGAGACCTATTTGAACCAAAAATTTACCAAAACAAAACACTAACACCATTGTTACGTCAACGGCCCTTCAGCTGGCCGGAAAGCGAGTTCCCACCATCTCCAATGACTTGAGAAAGATGCCCTACCTAGTAATCCATTTTACTTTTCTACTACGTCCAGTGGGGTAATCAACAACTTTGTGCTTGCAATAGAGTTAAGAACCAATCTAACGTGTCAATAATTCAAGCCATCTTGGGGAAACTCAAGTCAAAAGTACCATAAGTCCTAGGTACCAGATTGTTCCTATAGACTGTAACGTAAGTGGCTCTTTGAGGACAAAATGCCACCCTGCACCGACTAGCTTTGATTGGTCTTGTGGGTCTCAATAGCCGTAACCCAAAAGGCATGATCACTTAAAAAATGGTTAATATTTCATTTCAAGTACCTCTTACCAAATTGAAAAGGATAACATTTTCACATGTTCCCCAACAAATTCCTATAAATCCAACACTTGGCTCTGTTATTGAACAATTCAGTTCCCAACCAATACCGTCTTTTCAGTCTCTTTTGGACTCTTGTATAATAGTAACATATACAGATTCTCTGGAAATGGCACAATATGGTAGATGTGCAGCTCATATTTTGATGGTTGTGATGATTGTGGGCTTGTTTTGCGCGACTAGAATTGTGGCACAGGATTCGGCGATTGCACCTACACCGCCACTGGAGGCTGGAGCTGGGTTTGCTTTGCCTGTTTCTGGGGTGGCCTTGTTTTCTTCTTTGTTGGTTTCTCTTGTGGCCTTTGTGTTGCAGTGAATTGGAGTACATTGTGATTGAAATTTGTCACTTGCAGTTGCTGTGTGGGATAAAAAATAAGTTGATTATGTATTATTAAATGGTTTTTTTTTTTGGTTTATTTACTTTATGCTTACTTTTGGAATTTGATTCTCTCTATTTGGCATTGTAAAATATTAGTTTTGTGATATCAGTATGTAATTTCTTCCTTCTGTTTTTTCTCTTTTAATTTGAGATGTTCTTTCCTAGCTTCCCTGCTTAGTATATTCCAAGACTGAATCATAACATTTACAGTACAGTACATTTTCATGGTAAATTGAAATGCCACAGCTGTTTGTTAAATTTTGTTTTCTTCTATTGCATGAATATATACAGTAAATTTCTCATCTGTCATCTACTGTTGCTAACTAATAATCACAGTGTACATTGTACAAATTGATGTCCTGGCTGACAAAGCAGCAGTCAGCTAACCTTCCTTTGAACTATACATTGAAACGATATGGGCATCCAAAAAAATGCGATGCTCAAGAAGCAGTCCCTTTGGACTCTTTTACATCCAACTCGTGCTCTGCTACCATAATACAGGAATCTGCCTCCAGAGATGAGACAGAGCTCTTGTCTTTATTTGAAAAATCCTTGGGTGAATTTAGCATTTCTGTTGTACACTGCACGTCTGGCGTTATCCCAACCTGATCTATGTCATGAAGCGCTGGGGATAGATATTTTGCGACTGTAACAAAGAGGGCTGAACCATCATGAAGCTCTGTGACACTCTGCAGTAAGAATGACCCCCCCACAATTAACTAAAATGGCAGGTAGGCTTGGAATTTAAAGGCTCTTTCTATTTGCTTTTAAATAGAATCTGATGGAAAGACATCAATTACCGTGGTGCCTTTCATAAATTGACTGTCAAAATCATTTTGGACCATGCGATATTTGAATCAATGCATCATCATGCATGGTTAATTCTGGTCATAGAATGACCCATTTGCTGTAATTTCAGTCATAGTTACAACATACATGGTGCAGACAGTAATGCATCATACATGAATTTACAACAAAGAGTAATAGATCCACTTTATATGCTACATAAAAATGCCTCTTGTTTTGTTTACTTGTGAAATTTTTTTAATTAATAACAAATTTTAAACCCTTGAACATATCAGTATGATAATTATTTAACAAAAAATAGACATACCTGAATCTTTCCTTTGCCAAATGTTTTGTGCCCCACAAGAATAGCACGGCCATTATCATGTAATGCCCCAGCTAAAATCTCACTGGCGCTTGCACTTCCCTCATTGACCTGTTATAAACAAAAATCGCCGTTGGTTAACTTGAAGTATCAACGTCAGAAAAGGTACCTGTACAAACTTCAAATTTGTGCTTCTGGAAAACCAACATGTGGTAGGCTAATGCTTAGAAACAACGGATGAAAAGCATGGGCAGCTATTTTTTGGGCAAATTGTAAAAGACTATATTCAGAGAACGAAGATGAGCTGTTGAATCTGAATATTGCCAACACAGGATTATGGTCCAGTAAAACATATAGGAATAACATTTAAGGAATGCAATTGAATCTTGGGTGGATTGATATTCAGAAAATTTCAGAGAATGTTTTCCACATTTAAAAAAAAAAATGTAATTAGAAGTATGCATTGGTATGATACAAGAAAAGGAGCACCATTTTATACTTTGTATGAAAAATGTAATGTTCTGAAACAGAAGTTCTGTAGTTTTGTTGCCTTATTAAAGATTGTAGAACTAAAAGGCATAACACGTTAATAAGCAACTTAAAGTTGGTGCTCACAATCACCACAAGTGGATCTTGAGTTATAGCATGCCCATTGACCATATTAATTGGTAACATATTCCCACTCCTGTCAATTGTATTCACTAGAGTCTCATCTCCATCTAACCACATTTGGGCCACATCAAGGCCGACTTTTACAAGGCCACCCTGCAATTTTAAAAAGAAGGAAATGATGTAAGTTATTTAATCCAGTGGCCATGTACTCTAGGAAAATTTCCATTAAAAAAAAAGATGATTACTGGATTATTCCGTAGATCAAGTATGTATGAGTGTACTCCTTGACTTTCCAATTCTTGAATAGCATTCTTCATGTCTTCAGCAGCAGTCTGTCAAATATGGAACAGGAAGAATTTATAAATAGCTCATATGGAAAGCAAAAGAAACGGTAAAACATTAAAAAATGAGAGTGGCGTTGATTTTTTTTTCTTTTAGCTAAATGAAAAATAGTAATTATCTATTTGGCAGCGATTATTTGCGAACCTGAGAGAAGGCTGACAATTTTACATAGCCAGTTTTTGTCAGTTGCCCATCTGGGGATCTATGAGGAATGATGGCACTAGATATTGGAGAGAGCTTAATATACTCACGTGGCAGTTTGACCTTCAAGCATACAGGAGCCATTCAGGAATTTGATCAGCCACACAAATATATTTGTGTAGTTGAAATAAAAGGAAAAAAGTTAAAATGAAGAAAATTTCAGCAATCATAACCCAATAAAATCTCAATTTTACCTCTCGTATACCAGAATTGTGTCCCGAGTCTTTGACCTGGAGAAGATAAAGTATAAATTAATTCTTCCAATCTTCAAGCTGGAATGCTCTAATAGCTTGTAAGAAATGAATGAATTACGTTATTAGTATTTTTAATGTAGAAATCAATCACCCTCTCCCCACCAAAAAAAAAAGGTTGAAATCTTTCCCAGAAAAGAAATCGCAAGGCATAGCTCAATGAGTAGAATAGTGCTTATATAGATGGCAGACAGTGATTATGAACCTTTACTGTAACAGTTGTTCCAGCATTCCCTCTAAGCCTCTGCGCTGCAGCTTCACTATCAATGCCATCAAGCCTCTCACCTGAGGAAGCAGAAATTATGTTTTTAAACAAAGAAAGTTTCTCTTCATAGAGAAATTCCTAACTCCCATAGAAATTTATTGGGACAGCCAGACTATTTTATACTAACTTCAGAAGACTGGAATTGAAAATTATCTTCATAAACAAGAAAAGGATTAGATACTTGATCAGTACCATTTATCTCAACCAATTCATCTCCTTGATGTAAACCAGCACGAGCAGCTGGACTACCTTCTATGCAGGACAAAACAACCTGTGATTTGAACTCAAAAAGATTATAACTAAAGAAAAAATCACTCCGGTTCATGAAGCATGACATGCACAATTCCATGACCTATATCTAGTTCTAGCCTCTGCCAAGACTTAAATGGGAAAATTAAACCAAATATCCTTGGGGGTCAATGGCATACAAACTGTCCTCAGAACAACCAGCATAATATTTGAACGTGGTTGTTTGCTAGGAATTATAAGAAGTATTCTTTGAAAGTCACTGACCAAATGTCCCGTTCTTGGTTCAACATTTATGAAGAGGCCCACTCCTTGTAAGTTCCCATCACTTCCAATTCTAAAGCCTTGGTATTCCTGTAAGTAGGAATCACTGCTAAAATTAACCACAAAAGTTGACTCTTAACACTTAATTTAAGAAATGGTATTGTCTGAATAGTCTATTAAATATGGCAGCAACAGATAAGAAGAGGAAAGATAAACTACTATAGGATCTAGGATCATATCTTAAATTACTATTTCTTTTTAATTTACCAAGAACGTAAGATTGAAATTCCAGAAAATAAAATTTTAGTTGTAAGACCTTTGGACTGATAATTCGAGTAAAAGGGTCTCCAAGAGTAGAAAGCATTCCACTGACTTTCGTGTATGCCGCATCAGCTGAGTTCAGGGGAAACATTTCCACCATTGTTTGCTGCAACTTCAAATCCCAATCTACAAGATAATATAAATTTAGTGTAGGAGCAAACCAAGAAATTGACCAATTCTCAAATACTACAGGTCAAGTTGGCAATCTATTTCATAGCCAAAAGGCCAAATATATGTTAGCATAACTGCGCTGTGGTTTCATCAGTCAGTGATTTAAGGTAGAACAAAATACATGAATCCAAAAATACCTTGGTGATTAAATGTAGGATCAATAAATGTTTCTCGAATTAAACCCCATGCCTCCACAAGAGTTCTTTGAACTGCATTTACCTAGCAAACAAACCTTTTCCACTCAGCACGGTTCATGTTAAGATTATGAGCAAACCAAAAAACTCTAGTACTACCATAATACTGAAAACCCACTATTATTTTGATTTACGTTTTGACATTCGGATTTCTGTTCAGAATCATGGCTGAGGTGCAAGCAAAAGTCAAGAAGGTTGGCTTATTTGGAAAACTCTCAAAGGAACTAGTACTGAAAACTTCAGTTTCAGTAATGACCCCTAGAATCAATTCTTCTAATATTCAAAACCGACAGTTTCCTTCCATCGTTGTTTCCTATTTAACTTCGAGTGTTACTCTCTGTTTTTGGTTCAAACCCTAGTTCAGGTTAATTATAAAAGTAGACTGAATATTTATATTTCACCAAATATTTCCAAAACTAGGAATTACCTTTCAAGATGCAAAGCAAAAAGTCTTGCGCTTTTCATCTAAAAACAGAACAGTGCAATGCCATATGAAAAGGAAACCAATGAAGTAATGGCGCAAAGCCAGTTGAAATATCAATTTGATAAAAGAGGTATAAGTGAAGCAAACAAGGAATGAAGAGGGAAAAAAAATTGATGACCTCAGGTGCACGTGATACTGGAAAAGCCACAGTCAGAGATTCAGCAAGAGCCGGTGAATCGGAGAAGATAGATAACAATAGCGCCGCTGAAGCACCAAATCCCAAAGCCCTTTTTGCCACCGATTCCATTAATCCTTGGGCACTGCATTGGACCTTGCTATTTGTTTTAACTGACAGTGACACCTTCCATTTGAGGTTTATATGACGATTTGGGGACGAAGATCTACGCGAATGAAACACAATTGAAGTGGGTTTTGCGAATTTAGATGGAATCGCAGAACGATATGTTGGTTTAAGATCGAAATTGGGATTAAGAGGCTCCATTTTCCAGGGTGGACACTGTAGAGCAGAGGAAATAATGGCTCGTTTGGGTTTACGTGGCGGTGACCGTTATGTGCTGTTGAGTCTGTGATGGGCCCACTTGAATCTTCCTAAGTTGTGGCTCTGACATCCCCTACGCCTCTACCTCTGCATCGTGTACGCCTTTACCTCTCCTTCACTTACACCTGTCTTCAATCATTCCAAACGACATCGTTTACCTAAATTGGGCCATCCTTATGGGGCCTAGTCACGGCACTTGCAAATGGTCCCTCAGTAACGGATCCATCGTAATTTGACTCTTCCTATTGATAGTGGTAAGAAGCAGGCTAAAGGTCCACCAAACTGCATTCAAGTGGGCTGCATATTTTAGCAGCAAACAAATAAGAATGGGCTCCGTATAAATATTTTCTGGGTCTAGCCCACCACACAGCAAACTCTTAACTGCAAAGCCCATTTAGATATTACAACATAAGCATCTGACAGCATACCAAAGTGGGGACAGATGTCGTCCATGATGAACAAAGGGAATAACCCCACAGAATTGGCAGATCTCTTAACTCACTTTAAGAAAATATATGTTCCCAGCCACTTTTCCCAAAATCAATCCACAACAAGGGGATTTGTTTAAATTGTTTTGGCCACAGCCCATGTGCCTAGCACATGTCAAATTATTACAACTGAATGAAGGAATGGTTGTGATCTGACAAACAAAAAGAATCCAAGTGTAATTGTGGACATGGCCACAACTCCCCAATGCCAAGCCATTTGAGGCAAGAAATCCCCCATTTCTTAAACCTACATTTATGACTGTCATTAAAGGTGGCACATAAATTCCCTAGACATCCCACTGAAAACCAGCTAATGTCAGAGGTGGTGATTGATAAAGCTAGTAATTGCTTGCTATACATGATTTCCAAAGTGAATGCCAGTTTAAATGGGCTTGGGACTACCTTCCTTTACTTTGTCTTGTTAATATCATCAATTTGTGGAACTCATTCACTTGTATGTTAAATCAACTTTCCCTTATCAGGGACAAAAGCTGAGGTTTTCATTGGTTCTCGAAGATTTATATTGAAAGGGTATGGGAAAGAGGGAGATAAAGACACCTTCAGTTACGGAGCAAGTGAAAGCAAAAGACACAGAAAAAGGA
The DNA here is from genome assembly GCA_034509205.1 of Ceratonia siliqua. Lineage (NCBI taxonomy): Eukaryota > Viridiplantae > Streptophyta > Magnoliopsida > Fabales > Fabaceae > Ceratonia > Ceratonia siliqua. Next base: position 8,754 of record JASKGM010019040.1, read on the forward strand.
AGCCAAAGCCCAACGCATTGGATAGAGGGGTGGTAAACTCTAAGGAGAGAGAGTGAAATAATATAAGTAAAAGATCCATGTACCATTGTTTGTCATTTCTTTGTTGTATGTCTAGCATAGCAACCTCTTGTTAGCTGTATAGATCCTTGTATAACCCCATGTTGTGTATATATATTGGTGGTGTTTCAATCATTTAAGGGCACCTTGTCTTTGCCATATATAAGATAGCCAAATTTCAAGTAATAAGAGAGAAAATCCATGTTCACTTTATTGGGAAGAGGAGGGATAGAGCTACCTAACCAAAGTGTAGCTGAATGAATGCTGAGAATTCACATTAAGAGGGGTATCTGAAAATCACCCGACACAACAGTGACCCAGAGAGGAATAACATGAACAAGATTGAGGGAGTGATAGGTATGGGGTGCTGAAAATTTTAAGAAATTGAGGACCCTTTCTTTAAACAAAAGGGTACACTTAGAGATACTTTGTGAACCAGAATTTCTTACATATATAGTACAATGGCTTTCCCTACAAGGGGTAAACTTTCCTCAACAATGACATAAAACATCCCATACGCCACACCTCCACTTTTCCTCAACTTGTTCCTCATCTTGGCTTTGTGGGGCTCATGGCTTTTTTTTTACTTTCTTCTGTCATTTCAGCCCCTATCATACCCAACAGTCCAACACCATATATATATATATATATAATTGTTCATTGCATTTATTTGTGATTATAAATTTATCATGAGTATATATATATAAGAGCATTTTATAACACAAATACATTTATAATAATTATGCTTGACTTTTGGGTTGTAACTGCAAAAGTTAGCATTATTATTTGAGCTGGGGAAAACATATTGGCTGCAAATGGGGTGGCAGGGTGAGGGAATGAGAGAAGGAAATTACTGGAAATGGAAATTGGGTCATTAAATAACAAGGTGAGATAGCTGATTTATGTGCAAAGGCATTAAGGGGAAGAGGACTTGTGGAATTTCGACCTTTTCGCCAACCAAAATAGAAATATAGTAAAGAAAATGGAAGAACTTATGGAGCCTGGATAGACTAATTAACCAGAGAAGAGTAGCAAAGAGTGAAGCTACTTTTGTTCTTGCTTACCTGCATTTGTTTCCTCATTTATGATCCTACGTAGATAGGGTACTCCTAATACTATAGGCATGTGTTTATGCCCTTTCCTCACATTCATGTATTATAGCTTGATTCTAGACAAAATCAGCTGGCTGTGGGGACTCCTTCTGCCCCAGTTCCCCAGCTTCACCCACTGCCCTTTATTCTATCTGTCTCTCGGACAATACATTATACAAAAACAGGATTTCGTTCTTTTACAATATAAAGTAAATAGAAATCAAAACTTTTATTAAAATTCATTAATTACTAACATTAACGTACATCTAACGATTTTGATTATTTACGAACTTTAACTATAAATTTTTCTCAGTATATATATATATATATATACATCTTCGTCAAAACAAATTAATTATCATTGAATGATACAGAATATTTGGTAAACTAGCACCTAGGCATGCGCAAATGGGTATATTTGATATCCAAGACATTTGGATAAAAATAGGAATTATAATAAAACTGTTGAAAAAACTTCTATACCTACAGTACGTTAATGTTTTTCCCCCTCTGATGTTTGATATATTGCACTAGTAATTTATTGTGCAAAATTTAACTAGCTGTAAAAAAGAGTATATCTTGAAAAAGAGATCAGCTTGCTAATCATGCGCCTCTAAATTAGGTGAAGAAATTAACCCATTCAAAACCCCAAGATCCAGCATAGTGAAATAGCCGATTTGGGAGAAAAACATTATAACCATTACATCGAAGATCCATCGATCAAAGGTTGAATGAAAGTAATAAAAACCATAAAAAAGCAAATTGAGAACTGGAGAAGAGAGGGACGGCACCAGACCTAATACATCTGACATTATAAAGGTTTATTGAGCTTTTCAAACCCTAAGCAACAAGATAAATTAAAATTTCAAATAACAAACAAAATCTGCCCATACTTATATATATCTTAACCATTCATCATTTATTTAATAGTTATTAATTACTCTTCTTATCTCTTATAATAAAATACTCTTCTTATAAAATATGTTTCATATATATATATATATATATATATATATATATATATATATTTTGCTACAATCTTCATTCATCAACAGGAACGTTTCTATAATTAGACTATAGTTCTTTCCAATTACTTTTGGTAACGGTAAGTTTGATTGCTTAGAATTTCATTCGTTATTAATTAATGTCTTAGTCAACTCTTGGATTCGTTGGAATTCGTCTTTTCACAGTAGTTACAGTAAAACTCATTACAATTGAATGTCGAAATCTAATTCAAGAGGATAACACCTGTTGATTAAATTAAAGGAAATACATACAGTATTATCCCAAATCTTAACTTATCCAAATAAAAATTAATGATTTGTTTAGTGTGAGTTGAAATATTTATGAAATAAAAATGTTTTCAATTCTCATACATAAATATCAACGCTGAGACTCGAGACATGCCGACATAGATAAGTCATTCAAAAATTTATATAAAAGGGCAGATAATTTAATTTGTACAGTATTTGTTTATGGATGCTGTTTACTAAACGCAACCTACACATGCCTTTGCTTTCTAATAATTTCGATCTATTAACCATTGACACGAAAAAGGAAAAAGGAAAAGTCAGGTCCAATATGTGCTTCTCCATTATTTCTAAAGCGAAAATGACTTTTGGAATGGAATATGTGTTATATCTGGGTGATATATATTCTTTCATATATTTGTTTCCATATAAAATTTTAAGTTATTAGGAGTGAATTAGTAATGAAGTTTTTTGTTTTTATGAAAGAATCTTAACTAGAGTAATTCTAATAAGTGCTAATTAATTCCAATTTATTAATTATCAGATAAAAAAAAATCTTGACTTGCATAAATAATTAAGACTAATTAAAGAGCTAGTATTAATTTAAAAGTCAAAAATTCATTATTAGTCTTGATCATTTTTTACAATACTTAATGGTCAAGTTTGATTCATTTTATTCTCGTAATAAATTCCAGTCTGACTTGAATTTTATAGTTGATTAATTATAATCTTAATTCAAAAGTTTTGAAGAACATATATATATATATATATATATATATATATATATATATATATATATAATGAGGAATTTGTTAATAAGAATGTCAATTAAAATCAATCTTACACATATAAATATCTTTATATAGGATTAATTTTTCATAAAACTTACCATTTGGTTAATTTTTTTTTTGATAAAGAGATTATTAAACATTTTATCACAAATATCATATTCAAAAAGTTTTTACATAAAAATTAGCATAAAATATAATTTTTAAATATAAGAAACTATCAAATATTTAGCACACTTTATTATTATTTGATTTTATTTAAATTTAGCATGCAAAGATTGATAAAACATTACTTTTGATTTAACGATCTGATTAAATACAAGCCATATTTTATAATAAAATATTGAGAAGCATAAATATAAGATTTTGACACAAACTATATATATTTTATTAACAAATACAATAAATACAACAGCATTTATATTATTTATTCACACCAAAGATACCCTTTGATAGCTGTCACTAGTCATATTCTAAAAATTTTTGTGAGGCCTAACTTAGTTACAGATTTATGACTAAACGAAAGTATATAAATAAAATACATGTGGACAGGCAAGCAACCCAATTAAAATGCACGTTTACATTAGGGTTAGCAATTTTGGCCTGCCCCGTCTTGTCTGGCCTTGCCACATCCTGTCCTGATATAAGTAAGTCAACCTTTAACCGAGTAATGAGTCGGGTTTGGAGGAAGCCTGAAATTTGACCTTCGAGTTTGAGGTGGGATCGGGCATAGCCCCTTTTTTATAGTTATTTATATATATATATATATATATATATATATATATATATAATAACATTTTAATATAGTGTCCTAACATTAACTTTTATTATATTTTTAACATCTATACTTTAATATGACATGCTATATATATTTATGAAGTCATGATTTATCAATATTGTCTAAAACATTCTTTAACATGAAATAGGATGATATTTAAAAAAATATATATATATATATATATATATATATATATATATATACATATTTGTTGTTCTTTTTTATTGTTATTCTTAGTATAAAATTTTAATATTGTAGAATTTATTGTGTAATAAAATTTCATTAGTATAGATTTTTTTCTTTCTATAGATGAACTTTCATCTCCTTTTGCTTTAGTTATTATTCTAGCTTTTGCACTACAAAAGAAAATACTTTTTGTGATGACAAAAGTCGTAACAAAAAATACTCTTTAGTAACGACTTTTCAATTGTTAGTAACGACTATAAATCGTTGTATATACCTTATTGTTAAAGATTTTTAGTGACGACTAAAAAAGGTTATTACTGAAAATAAACTTTTTGTGGTGACTCTTAAGCAATTAGAAAAAGATATAAATTTAGTGACGGTAATAATCATCACTAAATCATTTATTGATAACTTAATTTCAAAAATATTTCACAAGTCGTCACTGAAATCATCTTTTGTGATGACCAAAGTCCATTAAAACATTTATTTGTGACGACATAAATTAGTCGTTACAAAAAGTAATTTATATGATGACTTGTTTTGGCATCATAGAAATTACTTTTTGTGATGACTTAAGAATATCGTCACAAAAAATGTTATTTTTATGATGACACAAATATGTCGTCACGAAAAATAGTTTTCAATGACAATAATGATCATTATTTGTGACGACATGTTTCCTCATCACTGAAACATTTTTTTTGTGTGACGGCATCCAAATATAATCACTGAAACCCTTTTCTGTAATAAGAAAACTCATTATCTGTGACGACACTCTTTGTCGTCATTGAAACTATTTTTTATAATGACAATAATATTGTCATCAATGAAACTCTATTGTTGTCACAAAAACCCTTATATTTTATCATAACTAACTAATACATATATTTGAACATGTTATAACAATACTATTAAAAATACATGTTTAAATCCACAACTTTATTAAACAACATAATATTCCAATATACATAACATATGAGATTTCAAATTTAAGTATGTTTCAAATAAGATGAAACTCAAAGTTTACAAAAATATTTATGAGTCCAACATCTAATATAAACATATCAAACACAAATATCCAAAAGTTTATTCATAAAATTCACTCTTTTTGTGTATCTTTCAAAAAATGCGATGTAAAAAGAGCTTCAATAATTTGCTGATGACAAGCAATGAAATGACCAAGATCTGCATATGTAGCTTCAGTTTGAGACACAAAATGGTCGGACATTAGTGAAATTTGTATCTAAGTCCTCATATCTCAGCTTCTAGTGTGTCAAAACCCAATTGAATTCACAAAGTAGAAATGGAACATACAGCATAACATCCCAATCAAATAGGCCAACCAATATAACACAACAAGACAAGTTAGCCTGCAAACAGCATATAATTTCTATGGTAATCTTATATTTATGCCCTTAGAATTGGGAAAGCATTGATAAGAGTAGCAACATCTTCAATAAAAGACAACAAAGAATAATTGACTCACCATCTGTGAACTTTTTTCCCTGTAACTTGTGTTTCTAATAGTGCTGATAGAACTGCAAGGTAAAGGTGGGGGGGGGGGGGGAGTCAATCTCTTATTCTATGCAAGATAATCCTCATGTAAAAAATTCAAACCATTATTAACTCACTAAAGAAATGATAAATAAATAAACCAAAGACAAGTAATAATCTACTAAAGGCTATTCTATATCTATGAGTATGAGCATCAGAACATGTGTATAACATTCTTTATTTTAGGAAACAAGCTAGGTTGCCACTTATAGGCCATTTTATCTAAAGTGACTTTAAATTTTAGAAATGAAACTTAGAATAAATGAATAAAAAAAGCGAGTCCATGATGCCTCTGCACTGGCTTTTTTTCTCAATTTTGTATTAACATATCAAGAGAAGTTAGAAGAAAAATATCCTAAAGATCTTCAAAACGTCCAAATTTATTTATCAGTAAAAGTAATTTCATTAGACAGCACCAAAGGCTCAGAGTTGACATGTACCACATATATAAAAACTACCTTACTTAAAACCACAATAAAAAGAAAAGAAAGAAGATAAACACAAACAAAAAGAAGAAAAGCACGAGAGATGAGAGAGAGATGGGACTCCTAGGAGAGGGAGAACATTAATTGGGACCATGAGAGATAATATATCAGAGAAAACATTTAACTGGATGTGTCTCTCTTCTAATTAATGTCAACCTCCATGGGATGAAGACGTGATCAATGGGTCAAATTTGGTGTCAGACTGTAACTCTTACGTAGGTGTCAATTGATCCAAACCCATACATATACATACATACATATTCTCATAAATTTCCAATGTGAATTGATATAGAAATATATACAGGATGTACCTCAATCTTTTTGCAGTTGGATAAAGAACATCCCATCTCAAGCTCGTCATTATATTAGACACACAACAAGCTTGTACTTTGAGGAAATATGGGGATCATAAACAATATTATAAGTTCAACTAGCAACTGAAGAATTTTGTACTTGGTGAAAGGGAGGTTTCTAAATCAAAATAAGACTAAGGAAAGTTTGATAAAACAATTTGAATGAACAAGCCTTGGCCCATTATGGAAAATTCGCCATTGCTGCCTCTGGTAGGAGTCTCAGTCTAGGGCCAGCAACCATGTACCTTGGCTCCAATTCAGCCGAAAACCCCCATTTACCGTGTAATACAACATGTTCCGTGGTGTGTTGTGAAAATTTTTTTGTGGATCAACAGACCAACAAAATATGTTTATATGTTGGGGGAAATCCAGTACATAAAAGAATAGGAAAAAATAAAAGTACTTTGCTTTTTATATCTACTGAGGAAAAGACAATGAGATAAAACAATCTAGCATAAACGAAAGAGCAAGGGGCATCAATTGGAGTATACATAATATGTGTAACTATGCGTGAGAGAGAGAGAGCACCTTTGTCAAATAAACAGCTTCCTGGAGTTGTTGGAGGACATCTCTCATACGATCACCTTACACCAGGATGTCGTCAACAAAGTCATATGAAATCTACTACACTACTTCTTTAAGATATTTGCAATATGCCATAAGATATGAATAACTCTTGATGGGATTCAACTTATAAAATCCTTTTTTTATTCTTTTGGATAAGAAACAATTTATAAAACTTTATAAAACTAGTAACTAAGCTTGACAAGAAAATATTTATACTAAATATTCATGCCAACTTTCAGTATTGAATGTTTTCTTTTAGTATTTGATCTAATAACCCCTATGTCCTTTGTATTAAAAGATGACAGTAAAACCAAATTTGAAGAAACACATGGATAAGAGAGAATTTCGTCTTCAGTTTACTTAAATTTGGTTTGCAAGTCAAGCATGCTTAGAAGTGTACGCTCCAATTGTGGCTTTTCATGGAATCAATCCACCTAAAAAGTTATTGAATGGTGAAAAAGTGATCTATGTCATTTGATCTTGTCCCATACATACATGGACAAATAACTGGTGCACAAACATAAGCATGCACACACACGCGCGTGTTAAGTGTTAACTATGCACATGTGTATGTAAATTCATGTTTGATCAAGTATGACTCAGATAATATACAAAGCTCACTTCTCTTTGTTTGAGCGACAGAATTTTGCTTACAGTTTGAATACTGGAAAGAGGACCATGGATCTGTTTTCAATTTAAGTGAAAAAGACTTTCAGGGATAACTTTAACCTGCAATTGATATTGACAGCCATCCCATTCTCAAATTCAATAACTAATAATCAGAGAGTGAAAAAAAGAAGAACAAGAGTGAGAGAAACTGTACATTCTGAACGGATTGTCCTTGACTTGAACGTTTTGAATTTCCCATGATTTTTTATACAAAGCAGAAGGCAAAGAATAAGCTTCGTCAACATAGAGGTACGTAGTTATCTCACTTATTACTTTGAGCTTGCTCGGTAACCAAGAAACCACTAACAAATGGGTGTTTCACCATTGGAAAAACTACGGCCTTACTTATTTCCAATTCAATAACTAATAACGATACGAAGGAGCAGAATGCCTTTGAGGTCGACAAAAATGGTGCCATGCGTGAAGTTCTAAAAATTGGGACCTTAATTTTCAAAGGGTGAAACTCAATTAGTGCAAAACCAAATATGCACCTTTCATAGCAGAATTGGAGCAAGAACCACGAAAGCCAAGCTTATAGGAATTGTGGGAAGCTGAAAATGTCGGAGTCGAAATTGAAAAGAGCAGAGAAGGTGAAACCCTAGGAAACAAAAAATTGTTCCTTGAAACAAATCCTCAAAATGGATCTGATTCCAGGTCAGTTATCAAGATTATCAAGAAGTTTCTTGTGCTAAAAAAGGAAAACAAAACTATAAATTAAATGCCTTAGACAGTAGCTTAGGTATGAACAAAGTAAAAATATATTCTTAATTACTTGATAAGGACAATCACATGCATCAATAATACAGTAGGATTATATATATAATAAGGAAAAATGATGTAGGAGCATCCCTACTTTATTATTTGTGTTCTCTTGTGTTCTATTTTTTATTATGTTTGCCTTTTGTGGTGTATATCTAGCATTAGGACGTGTGCTTGTTATGTGCTCTTAAATGATCATCTGCTCAGCACATGATCCCTTTTCCCTGTTGAGAATAGTATTTGACCTTTGCCCAATATATGTAGATGGGAGTTTCTGTTGTAATTAGTTTTTAGTCTTTGTTTATGAAATATATCAAAGTTTACCTCTGTGAAGAACCCTAGAGTTCTATTTCTACCCCTTTCTTTCTCTCTATCCGAGCTAGTCTCCGGTGTTTTGCTTCCCTCTTACCCATACCTGCATCAAGTGGTATCAGAGCAAATGGCCGATCATTGCAATGGTAGAGGAAGAACGGAAAAGCAAACCGAGTTGGCTGAGATGAAGAGGACGATTGAAGACCTGTCGCGAGCTATATGAGTTATGCAACAACAATGGCATGCAGAAGCACACATGGAGTCTTCAGCAAGGACCCATCCTATGGAGGGTGACTGAATAGGTTTGGAAGTGCTGGAAAGCAGCACTGGAGACCAAGACGCAACCCAATGGGTTGAAACCCACTTTAGGAGGAAAACCATGTAGGAAGAGAAAGAACTGCCAAACCCAGTTTACGATGAGTACCTAGAGGAAGAAGAAGAGGTTTACGATGAGTATCATGAGGAAGTAGAAGAGGAATTTGTATGTGCATATTATCATGGGGATGTGGGTGTCTTTGTTTCTGGTGATGCCCATCGAGAGTCACCAGCATTGTACTCATAAGGTGGCTTAATCATACTTAGGGGACGTTAACCTACTAGTGAAGTTAATCCATCAGATGACTTGATACTTCTAGTGGCTTTAGATGATTGGGTGAAACGTTAAGGTAAACTTGGGAGAAACAAAAGTGTCCTATTTGAGGATGATGATGATGGATATGAGCTCCCTAAGGAAGAGTATTTATTAACATGTTCCGAGTGGCCACCTAATCCTGGTCATGATGTCCATAAGTTAAACAACATCAATTCCAAGTGTTTGAGTGCTCTGGGTGATGACTTAAAAAGAGCACGAACTGTGTGCAACATGGAAGAAGTGGTAAAATAGAGTACTAGGTCACTGATTAAGCAGCTTAAAAAAATCCCAAAAATCTTTTTTAGATTGATCAACACAGTCAGTGTAAGTCCACTTGTTACCTTCAAGTTTGTAGGTTGTTTGCCACTTCTTAGTGGGACCATAAGGGTGGACCCATAGAACATTAATACTGTAACTATTCAGACTAGGTCTTCACATGTTCTAATAATGATCACCACACATGGCTATGTTGAGGAGGGAATTATTGTTCTAGGTGAGTGGGCCCCTCCTGTTAATGTTAACAATTGAATATCATGTGATCCATATGATAAATTTACAATTGCTGCCAATGATAAAAGTATCATGCATTGGGTCCCTATATTAGAGAAAACATATGCCAGATTGCATGGCTATTTTGAACCATTGGAAAGTGGGTTTACTCAAAATACCATTGAATATCCTACTAGTAGTGCTGGGAACTTTACTAAACTATCAGTTTGTAATGCAACTAATTATTGAGGTTTGTGTAAGTCATAGTATGGTTGAAGGCAAAATTATTGTTCCAAGTGTAGATGGCAAAGAATATGTTGCCACCCCTAATAGATTAAAGGATATGTTGGCAAAGAAAACAATATATCTTGATAATTGTAGGTATTTAACACTAGATGAGGCTGATAGGTTGATAGAATTTGGATTCAAAGAAGAAAGCAAAATTAATGATTTCCAGTACTTGGTTAACACTAGATTCCTGCATGTGTTTGCTACAGGCTTGAGCCATAGTTTAGAGTTCCCCTATTCTCTAGGCAAGACATTTTCGAGGAGAGCATCATCCATGTTGGGGTACCTCCCCTGTGTTGCTGAGTTGAAATCTGGAGGGATTCTTAGAATTGTGGGATTGTCTTTAGTGGTAGGTTGTAAAAGTGAAAGATTACTGCCACAGGTAAATGAAACTCTGCTTGGTTACTTGGTGAAAGAGTACAATAATGAAAGCTAGAAGTCTTGGTATCAAGTTAGCACAACGACACGTAGGCCAAATGAGATTCTATTTAATATGTCAAATTTAGCAATTAATGGGTTTGCTAAAATGTTTCATAGGTCTTATATGAAAAGAGGAGTTCATATCCAGCCTTACAATATTGATTGTGTATTCCATGAAAATGTATGGAAGAGGCCACAAGCTAGGGTAATGAGTCAGCTAACTGATTACACTTGTGGGATCTTACATGAGTATTTATTTGCCAAGGTAGGCCTTAACACTAGAGTTGGTGTGGCCAACTTTATTATCCTGTTGCTAGAAAGAGTTGGTGCTGACATAAAGACACATGATAGTATTGATGATGTTAATAGTTATTCTAGTGCTTTTGGTGGAGTACCACATGAGACTACAAACAACCAAATCAGTCTTCTCAACTTATAAGTAAGTTAGGAACTTGATAGTAATACTAATCACTCTAGTTATCATGGGATGAATGAAACCCATTCGAGTTTGGAGCCTTTAAGTCTGACCAACAAGAAGTTGTCTGGAATTCCTCGGGTTATGTGGAAATACATACTACCCAGCATGAGGATTATGCTGAATGGTCTACTTCCTTATTATCCATACCTAAGATTTAATGCTGGACTATTTAGTGAACTTGCTTATCATAAGTTGAAGGGACATGCAGAAGAGGCAATGTTGTTGGTTCAGGAGATTGGTATTGATTTACCTACATATTCATATACATCTGGCTAAAATCCTTACACTCGAGAGCTCGTGACTCACCTGCCTATGTGAAGGGGATTGAGAATTTAGAAGAGAAGGTTTATTTAACTAGGGCAGGTATGCCTAGTTTCAAGAAGGGTATTTAGCAAAACATCTCACCCCAATCAAAGCTGATATTATTTACAAGTTGAATCTTGAGATTGTAGAGCCTCAAATGCAACTCCTAGAATTTGAAATGACTCAGAATTTATTAAATCAAGATGAATCTTCCCATACTCAATGTATTGAGATACCAGAAGGGTCTATGAATTTTAAGAGTGTCAGTTCGCTACTGGAGGAATGAGACAGCCTTACAGTTAATATACCAAAAGTAAAGCTTCTAAGGATAAATTATAAGAATACTACTTCATAGATTTCCAATTTCCTCAGTGTTTTAAGGACAAGGCATTGGTGGAATGATCAACATAATGTAGTTAATACAACCCGTTCAGAACGTCCCATCGCTTGGGTAAACAACATGTTTTATGCTCATAGTACACTATACAAGACATACTGTCATCTAATCGTGGCATTTAATGAGATTGATGAAGCACAACCTCAAGTTGCCTAGGAGTGGATGGAGGTTTTCAAGGTTTTCAAGTGGTGATGAATTCATCTCTCATGCTCTATGTTAACTCAGAATTTGTCTCTTGTGCTAGATAAGTTTAATAAGAAATTAATTATCAGTTTATCGGGTTTGGTTGCTACTACTATCAACCATGGTTTTCTCTATCATGCTAACTTATGTGGTGCTGGATGTGCAAAGTGGACTCAACTGGCCCAGGTCAGGAGTGGAACACCAGTTTTGGGTATGGTTTCATTGTCTAAAAACTCATTGTAATGTGACTCTAGTGCCAAGGAGTGGACTGTTGATATTTTCTTATGGACGAACAAGTTCTTTCCTAGAGTTTTAATTAGTGCAACGGTGATGTGGGCGCTTTTTGAATGGCTCGACTACCATTTCCCAGCTCTTCTATGTTTTTCACTGGTTCTTAGAATGCTTGCATAATTTCTTTGGGCAAAAACTTTTGGTTTGTCTAACAGGGCACCATCTAAAGTTCCTAATCTTCTTCCCCCCGAAGATTTCTTTGTCAAATTTGCAACTTCAGTTTGTGCTAAGGTTAATCAAGGATTGAGAGTTCTTCAAGAGGTTGCTTATAGAGGGAACAAGAAGCAAGTTCTTATTATTGAAGCAAGCTTGGGTGTTATAGTTATCTTTAAGAGCAATTGCATGTTTATGACCATCATGTTTTTGGTTGTTGTGGCACACATACTCCCAGTTCTTGACTACATAGTCCTTGTTCAGTTTCAAAATCGCCCTCAGAAATTGGATGTTAATGGCATTTCGAGATTACAAATGAAGACATTGAAACCAAGGCTACTTATGGACTTCTACAAGTTTTAGCCTGAAAGTTCCAGTTAGCAGGCCTGTAATGTCCCGTTGTTTACAACAATTTTTCTAACTAGCAAGCTCCTTAATAAGTTCATCTAATTGAAGTGATTTTGAGTTTTGTGCAATATATTAGCTCTTTTTAGAAAATTCCCCATAGATATTTTAAAGCTACCAGATCATAGAAATTGGAAGAAAACATGTTCTTAGATACATATGATTATATATCAATTTTATCATTTTCATCAAGTAGAGTTAGGTTTAAATGCTGTGTCAGTAAAGCCCTCGTATTGATATCTTATTGGTTAGCCAAATTCATTTAAGTTACAATAGGCATAAAGTTAGATGGCGTCTGTGATCACTAAAGAAAAAAGAGAGAAACCTGAACCCTTGATCATGGGTTTTACAATATGTTGACTTTCTTAAAACTTTTAAGAATATCTGGTAATAATTAGTAGTATGGAGAGAAGTCTGGAAGGTTCAAATAAGCTCCCAACTGAGAGTTTTCTTGAAGAGTAATTGACAAAGTGAGAAAACGCAGAGATGTTACTTCTTAACATGGGCATAGAGCCTTTCTTTCCTCTTGCTATAGCAGAAAACGTAGTAGGTCTTCTTCCTCTATTTCGTGAAAGAAAAACAGAGCATTTCCAGCAAGTAGTTTCTTCCTTTCTCTCATTCTCGACTAAGCTGAAGTCAGTCTCCCTTTTTGTAAGTTCTCTCAGCTAGTTCATAGAAAGCAACTCATAAAGGAAACCTTACTCTATCTCGTTCCTTTTCTCTGTTTTTCGTGGTGAGCTCTGGTATTGTTGCTTAATGAACTCTCAAACTTTAGCCTTTCAACTGGTACGATTAAGGAGGTTTACTACAACAAAAATGGCAGATAGGGCACAACAAAAATGGCAGATATGGCGGTTAGTTCAGAGATAGTAAGATTTCGTGACTCTAAGCTAAGTGATGCCAGCCAAGACCTTGCTTATTCTTCTGAAGAGAGAATCTATTTTAAGCTCTGTATAGGGACGTTCCCTTACCATACCATTTGGCCAATCTATATGTGCTATCAAAAGGAAAAAAAAAATTTTGTAATTTTACCATAGAAGTAGAATCAGTGGCGAAGACGGTGGAAGTGATGGTCCTTTGATTCCGTTTGCTAGGTTGAAACGCTGCTATGCATTTTCTATTACTGACTCCAAGTGGTGAGCACTATAACTTTAAAATTAGTACTAAGTGAGATAGCTAGGGTACTATTTTATAAAAGGACTTAAAGCTTTAAGATTAATTCTAATGAAATCCTTCTGAAATGAGTTGTATGCTTGCATGTGGGGTGTATTATAGAAGTTTAGGAAAATGATTTAAAGGCACATAGTTGCAATCTAGTATTGTTAAGTATAACCATACTTCCAAAGTATGTGCTTGTAGTGCATAAACTATTGATAATTCTAAGTTTATTATGTTATATTTGATCTCAACAATTTAAGTGGAGAATGACTTATGATCAAGGAATTTAACAAAGGGAAACATACTATATCTATTGGGGAAGGGAGCTATGTGCCTGAGAGTGCTCTGGTTATGGTTAAAGTCTATGTGAATGGTTCTGCGAATTTTAATTTTATATAACTAAGCTGGTCCTTGGTCCTTGGTTCATGTTATGAAAAAGATTTCATATGTGATATAAGTGTTAGATTTCATTATATTAATAGCAATAGAGATGCAAATTAAGTAGCTTGGTGAATTAAAGTGGGATAACCATGTGGAAAAAAAAAACACAAAGAAGAAGAAGAAGAAGAAGAAGTTTACTTAGGATTACACAAGCATTTTTTTCCCATGCTTAACTTATAAATCATGCTTATAAGGAAAATAATAATTATTACTTGGGTTCTTATCTTTATTGACGAAGAGCAATGTCGGGTATGGATTAGTGGTATCGTGAGCTAGGGTTTGGAAGCTAGCAAGGTGAGTGAAAATTCTCTGCCTTTGGTTACAAGAATTTTCTATATCTATATATATATATTACTTATTCTGTTTATAGCAATCAAACTAAATGGTTCTTAAGGAATGTTCTTCTGATTTCTAAACTTATGGTATTATTGTCCTTTTATCATGTTAATTATACTTGTTTATGAAAGATGTTTGACATATTATGTTTCAAATGAGCATTATTGCTCATGCATATTTTACAATGTTAAATCCCTATTTTTACATGGTTACTAAATTCTCATTATTATATGAAAGTTTACCAGTATTTTGATATGAGCATATTGTGTTTATCTTTCATGGACAATTTTACAAGAGTGGTTGAATTTATGTGATGAATGAAAATGGTTTTTGGATGAATCCTTTAGCTACTCCTACAGAGAAACCCTAGGTGCACCTAATTTAAGTGATTGTCCATGGACCATACTTGACACAGTGTCATCTGTGAGATTACTCCGGATCTATACTTCAGTGATCTGAATGGTATTGCTGATAGGCAACTTATTTCAGTGCAGTGTATGACATATGTAAGTGTGAGAGTTTCTCTTGTGAAGAAGCATTAGATTCATCCTCTTGGACTTGTTTTTATTCCATTGAGTGTTTTTATAAATATTTTGTCTTGGAAGATCTGACTTACTGAATGATTTATAATTTGATTTATGTTCTGGACAAAAGTTTGATATTGACCTGAAACAGAATTTAACTCCTCTGATAGTTCTAGCCTAATTTCTATTTTGGTAAAATGTACTGTGTATGTGACTTCAATCTCTTATGTGAAAGTCATTATATCTTCATATTTGCTTACTTATACAAACATAACTAAGTATATATTATTTTATTTTCAAATTTGTACCCTCAAGTAGAGATTTCCACCTCACTGAGTCTATGACTCACCCCTCTCTTATTTTTTTTCTCCAGTGTACTGCAGGTTTTTCCTAGAAGATGAATGGAGCAACAGCTAAGGTTTGGGACAGTTGGATTAGAATGTGCATGGCTTGGGGTTAGCAAAGGTCTTGCATTGGTGTTGTATTGTCGCTATTAAAGCATGTGTACATCTGAAGGCTCTTAGGTTGCCATCATAATGATGGTTTCCTACGCTGGTCATGTTCCCAGGATTGGGTCGTGACAAGGCCACTTCTAAGAAGGGGAGTCTGATGCAGGAGCGTCCCTACTTTATTACTTGTGTTCTCTTGTGTTCTATTTTTTATTATGTTTGCCTTTTGTGGTGCATATCTGGCATTAGGACGTATGCTTGTTATTTGCTATTAAGTGATCACATGCTCAGTACATGAACCTTTTCCCTGTTGAGAACAATTTTTAACCTTTGCTCGATATATGTAGCCAGGAGTTTTTGTTTATCAAATATATCAGAGTTTACCTCTGTGAAGAACCTTAGAGTTCTGTTTCTACCCTTTCATTTCGCTCTATCCGAGCTAGTCTCTGGTGTTTTGCTTCCCTCCTACCCATCCCTGCATCAAAAAAACTAATACCAACAGGAATTTAGCCAAAGCAAAGAAGTATACCATATATGTAGTAAGATTATATATGCAATTCACGAGCATTTAGTAGCAGTTACGCCCCCAAATAATAATTAACTCGTGTGTGTGTGTTTTTTTTTTTTCTTTCTTTTGGGATGAAAGCATTAAGTTATCCACAAAAGCCACCAACAAAGAAGATGTGCACTCAAATCAAATATATTTCATCAAATTTGAGCAAGAACAAAACAAATAGGACGAACTAAAACATGCCACCAACAATCACCCAAATAATGCAATACATAATATCAAGCACTACAAATGAAGCAGGAACAAAAAATATATAGAAAACTCCAATGAATGCTAGCAATCCCAAAATGGCAAAGACCCACAATTAATTACACAGTAACTCGACGAAGTCTAGACAAAATGCTTAAATCGAACACTAGGACGTTACAGATCTACAGCTTCAATAGGGATCAAAGGAACCAAAAGGAACGTAAATATGATGGAAAAGGAAACAGGGGTTACCTAGTGTAGCGATCCAAGAGAGAAAGGAAGGGGTTTTGAGGTTCTGAACCAATCTGAAACCTTTTACAACATCAACAAGTTAACAACAATGCGACCAAGGAGTAGACGAGATTTATAATAAGGGCGATTATAGATAACAGCATCCTAGAGAGATTGGAATTAAGAGGCCATTCGTTAAATTATATGGAGAGTGGCGAGAAAGTTGTGAGGTAAACGGGTGAAAGGGAAGCGGTATTTATTTTTTAACTGCTTCTGTGACCTGTTTAGTCGTCATAAAAAGTGTTTACTATATATATTCAGTGACAATAAATGAATATCGTCATTGAAGGTTTATAAAACCTTGTTTTAATGACAATGTTAGGATATTGTCACAACAAACTTTATTTTAATGAAGCGTCAAAGTCGTCACAAAAGGTTTTTAATAACAACATTTTCACTAAATCATGAATTTTTTAAACCCACCAAATTTCATAAACAACTAGGTAAAATTTTTTACTTTTAGTGACGACTTTTGGATATCTATTGTCACGATAAAATGTTGTCACTGAAAATATTGGTTTTCGTGATGAAATTAAAAGACTAATTACTACATTGAGTGAAGACATATACAAGTCATTACAAAAAACCTTGTTTTAGTAATGACTTTTAGGTTCATAACAAAAAAGTTGCCCTCAAAGTCAAATTTCTTGTAGTGTTGATATTCTTATTTTGACAATGTTACAACCTTTTCATGGTGTTTTAATTTTCAACGTAATATATTAATATTATTAGAGTTACAATCATGCATACAATGTATATAAGCATTGATAACCTTTTTTTTTCCATTAAATATTTAATCCTTCATTGATTGAATATAAGATTAATGTTGAAATTATATACAAAAGACTCTAAAGATAAGTACCACTAATTTGTTTAGATTAAAATTATATATAAAAAAACTCTAAAGAAATCAACTCTTGATAACTATATATAATAATTTTGGGAAAAAAAACTATTAATTATATTTTAATGAATAAAAATAAACTACGTAATTATCCATATTATATATATATATATATATATATGATATAGTGTATTTTTATTTAAAAAGCAATAAAAAGTATAAGGAGAAATTAATAAATAACTCTCCAGTACTAGATCCTTTTCTTTTATTTATTAATGCCGAGCTGGGTTATTGATGGTGAGGCTTCCACTTAGTTAATTCAACCAAATTCAAGTAAAAAAGCATTTTTGTGGACTAATTAACGTAGCTTACTTGATGTTTTAGAATTATTACTTGTGTTTGAATATTTGTGTTTTAAGTATCAATGAATATTATGTGATGTTTGAAAAAAGATTTATTGTGATGATTCTTTATATATTGTATGTTATAAAATTTTATTTTCAAGTCATAATTTTTTTTTTAAATTTTTAATTTTTAGTGAATGAAACAGGGCTGGTACGGGGCACAAAAGTACCCGAAGGTTTCGGGGATGGAGACAATGAGGACAAAACTCGCGGAGAATAGGACAGGATGAATCAAAAAAATTCCCAAACGGGACAAGGTCGGATAATGAAAACCCGCCCCTATTCATCCCCAAATAGAACAATGTCCGATAATGAAAACCCGCCCCTATTCGTTCGTTGGTAATCCTAGTTCACATGTTTTGTACATTAATTTTGAAATGTAGCATACTAAAATATGATGCCAAGCCCAGTTTCTTGCACCGGAAGGAGTGGCAGAAACAACATGTGAATGGGCAGATTCAATGCCTCATGGGACTCTATAATATTTTATCAAGAGAGGTAAGAATAAATATATAAATATGTCAAATATGAAATTCTTACATTTGACATATATATGTGTTCATATATGATTGGATGTATTTATATATGATTGGCTATATATATATATTTATATTTTTTGTAGATCAAGTATATATACTTAATATTTTTTTTTATATTTATTACTATCCTACTAAGTACTAACTAATCCAAAGAGTTGGACTAATAATTAAAGAGTCGGATTCTTTATCTTGATTATTAAGGTTTAAATTTTGAGATCAACATCTAAATAATTTATGTTCGAAATGCACCAAGTGGATTTTGTAAGAAATGTGTCCTTAATTTTGTTTGGGAAAAGATATAATTTTAGTTATCCTTAATATATAAATAAAAAAAGAATAAATATTTTTTAAGTATATTTAAAAATTATATTCTAAAAGGATATAAAATAAATAATAAAATATTGTTTTGATATTCATTATTTTTGTAAGGACCTAAAAATCCATTTATAAAATAAATTTAACAATACTATTCGCTTCTGCTAATCTCTCTCTGCAGCAGCTTTTTGCATGCTTGCAATAAGTATAATAATTGAAAATGATACATGTATTATTGAAAATGATGTCATTTATTACTTTTTTATATTTTACATCATATTAGTCATTTTTATTTCGTGTACTATATATAAATATCTTATATGTTTCTTAACTTTTAAGATAATATAATTTTAAAATTATTTAAGATATTAAAAATTATAAATTTTATAAAAAATCATTTTAATAACATTTTAACAAATATTTAAATAAAATTTTCTTAAAATATAATATCATACCTTGTGAGATTGATAATTATTATATCTCTTACATATACAAATATGAAGTGTGAGGAGAATAATCTTGAATATATTAAGAAAACGAATAGAATATTATAAATTAGAAGCATTTAGTTTTTCTGATCTTTTTAAAAAAAGAGAAAATAATATGATCTTTTGTGCTTAATAAAATATTTTATTTTTAAATGAGGATAAGGAGAGCACAACAACCACACATTCTAGTCTTTGTCTGCCTCGTTTGCTATTACTTTCTCCTTCTCCATTGAAGCACACTTAGCTAACTTGTTCTCTTTCTTCTTTCCCATTTCGAAAACAGAAGAGAGAGAGAGAGAGCCATGGATCTGGTAGCAACCATCTGGGATGCAACAAAGTGTTTGTGTAATTGCACTGCCAAACATGCTTCTTTTGTTTGCCATTTGGAGGAGAATTTACAAATCTTAACAGACGAATTGAGGGATCTCCAAAGCCTAAGGCAAGATTTGATGATAAGGGTCCAAAAAGCTGAGAGGACGGCACATATGCGAAGGACTAATGAAGTGGATAATTGGCTGCAAAGTGTGAACTCTATGGAACAGGTAATTTACCTAATTATTGTCTAGTGCCTTCGTTTAAATTAAGGGTCTGTTTATTTCAAAGGAAAAAAATTATTTTAAAAAATAATTTCTTATTTTCACCATCTTTTACAATAAAAAACAATTTTCACTGTGGAAAGTGAGATTTTTAGAGAAAATCGTGTAAGGTAAATTGATGTAATTTTTTTTTTTAATTTCGAAGATTTTTTAAATTAGTTGTGTTTAAATGCAAATTTTTTTTATATATACAGGAAATTGAAGAGACTCTGCAACGGAGTTAACGTAATCGAGTATGAATTGTTTGTCAAGCTACAATATGAGAAAAGAGGTTGTTAAGATACTGGATCGTGTAAAAGAATTGATGGGTAGAGGACAAAAAATTAAAAAAGATGGTAATATTGCTTATGAACTACCACTTGAGCTTCTGGATGAGATGCCCATTCCTAAGACTGTTGGCATGGATTTGATACTAAAGAAGGTATGGGATAGTATTGAAGAAGGAAATGCAGGCATAATTGGTTTATATGTGATGGGTGGGGCTGGAAAAACAACCCTTATGAAAAAACTCAATAATGAGTTTGCAAAGAAAAATCATGGTTTTGCTCTAGTGATCTGGGTGGTGGAGTCTAAAGAACGTGATACAGATAAAATTATGGAAGCGATCCAAAAGAAGTGTGGGATTGTTGACAAAAATTGGAAGAGTAAAAGTAAAGATGAGAAAGTGAAAGAAATTTACAAGGTCATGAAACAAAAAATATTCATTCTATTGTTAGATGATATATGGGAAGGATTAGAATTACAAAGTCTGGGAGTTCCCCTTCTAGATGAGAATCATCAATCAAAAATTTTGTTCACAACACGTTCTGAAAATGTGTGCGACCAAATGCAAGCAAAGAAGTTCAAAGTGGAGTGTTTGACAGAGAAAGAAGCTTTGGATTTGTTTTGCATAAAAGTGGGTGAAGAAACTTTAAACTCAAATCGAGATATCCGAGGGCTAGCACAAGAACTTGTACAAGAATGCAAAGGATTGCCACTTGCACTAATTATAGTAGGATGAGCTATGGGTGGCCGGAAGAACCCACAAGCTTGGAAGCATGCTATAAAGCAGATAAAAAGATCCCCTTCAAAGGTTTCAGGTATGGAGAAGGAAGTGTTCTTCACTCTAAAGTTCAGCTATGATAGTCTTCCCACTACCAAAGAAAAACAGTGTTTCTTGCATTGTGCGTTGTACCCAGAGGATCGATACATTAATGTTCATTCTCTAATTTGTTTGTGGATTGGAGAGGGATTTCTTGGACAGCATGATAGCATACATGATGCCTATAATCATGGGGAAGATATTGTTGAAAGCTTAAAGCTAGCATGTTTGTTAGAAAGTGAGAATAAATATTTGGTCAAGATGCACGATGTGATTCGAGACATGGCATTATGGTTAGCTCGTGACCAAGACCAAAATAAAAACAAAGTTCTAGTACAAGATGAAGCCTTAGGATCATCAAAATCTTATGATCTTGAAAAATGGAATATTACTGAAAGAATTTCAATGATGTACTCTACTAGAGCAAATAATTGGCATGTTCCGATTTGTCCACATCTTATGACCCTAATTGTGGAGGGCATTAAATGCATAAAAGAGTTTGCAAATGTCAAAGTCATGAGCAGTTTGAGAGTTTTAAAACTACACAGCAATGGGGGAATATCTAAACTTCCTTCTGAAATAGGTCAATTAATTCACTTGGAATATTTTCAGCCGTCAAAAATTCAAATAAAAGAAAGGTTTCCAATGGAGATAAAATATTTAAAAAGCTTAAAGGTGTTCCTCATAGAATATGTTGATTTTGGTCTTGAAATCATTCCTTTGGAGGTTATATCAAGTCTTGAGACATTGACAGAGTTCTCATTTATTAAAACAGATACATGGGAAGAGAAATCCTCATTACAAAAGATGAGGTCCTTATTATTGGTTGCAATCCATTCAACCCATGCAGTGGAGAAGTCATTTTTAGAGCGGCTAGAGTCGTTACGAAGCTTGGAGGATCTAAGCATCAGCTTAGAGACTACCACTGGCATCAACAAATTACTTAGCTCAGCCCAATTGCAGCATCGCTTAAGAAGAATTCAACTTCAACAATACCGGATGACTGCAATCAACATACCACTGATATCAGCTATGGAAAGAATGGACCATTTGGAGAGCATAGATTTAGCAGGATTGCAAGACAATATGGAAGTATCCTCCATTAATCACAACTTCACTTTTCACAAGCTTTGTCACGCCCCAATTTAGGACACGTGACCGGCGTAGATAATTACCCTCCAGGTAATTACCTACCAGCCAAAAATACCAATGCAGTGAT